>APFE031476070.1:50820-97014 GCA_000404065.3 Pinus taeda | reverse complement strand
ATGGGCTTTCAAACACTCTGCCATTAAAAGACAAGCAAACCATTTATATTAAAAATAAGATTATATGAGTCAAAAAAACACTTATTAGGATAACAGTGATGTGGTACTTATAAGGATAAAAGCCACGCAAACCATTTATATTAAAAATAATATTGTATTGAAGAGACTATATGATTCAAACAAATACGTATTAGGATGACAATGATGTGGGAGCTTAAAATCTTGTAGAATCTGCTCTTCAGGTTTCCTCCAAATAAACCAACAAACGTGGATATTCTTCTGCAACACAAGAAGCACAAATGGGTCACTGTCATATTACCCAGACTAAAGGGTGAAGTTGTTGCATAAAGCGGTAAGTAAAACCCTATAACCCTACAACCGGATAATTAGTTTAAAATATCCAAATCCCTTACATAAGGATGAAGGGAAGTCATCCTGTCATCAAGATTAAAAGGTGCAGCTCCTCAATAAAGAACCATTAGTGAACATTGACGATATCCCTAAGGATTCGAACAATCAGTGTCAAGTTATACAACAAAAGGCTTGGGCTAAGTATGTGGGATGCCAGAAAATGAATAAAAATATGAGTTGATCAATCAATATAACATTATTACAAATAAACCAATTATATCACATTCCTACACAAATCAGAAGCATCCTCAAGCAAAGCCTAATTATAGGCATTTCTGATTAAATACCTAAAAAATGCCATGGATTGCTGAACCAGTCGATTAAGCCATACCTTTAAACAAAGTCAATATTGCATCAAGAAGTGATAGCAATTTAAAAAAATAGATTCAAAGAAAAATGTACAAAGATTCAATTCGGCAGAAAGATATAATATAGAGGAATGAGCTTCATGCTAATCTTCTATTATTCATTCCTGCATAATGCTTTGAAGCATCATTGGTTTCAGGATTGTATTTGACAGTTCAATATTTGATGCACTGTTTTATTCGAGGGAAGCGAGATCTGCTTTGGCTCTTGCTTGTTATTCCAAATAAAGCAGCCTTTAACAGGATGAATCATCTGCTTTAGCATCCAACATGAATTGTTTATAGGTATTGACTGGACAACTTTCCTTGCTTCACAATAACATTCTGTGAAGGGAAATATCTGTGAGCCAACTTCATGCATCAATAGCCACAAAGGACTAAATCTCCGACTTCACTCTATTTTAGATTTTGTTTATTCAAAACTACTAACCTATAAAATCAATAAGATGGAATGAGCTTCATGCTAATCTTCTATCATCCATTCCTGTATAATGCTTTGAACCATCAATGGTCTCAAGAATGTATTTGAGAGTCCAATATTTGATGCATTGTTTTATTTGAGAGAAGCGAGCTCTTCTCTGGCTCTTGCTTGTTATTCCAGATAAAGCAGCCTTCAACAGGGTGAATCATCTGCTTTAGCATCCAACATGAGTTGTTTATAGGTATTGACTGGCCAGCTTTCTTTCCTTCACAATATAATTCTGCAAAGGAAAATCTTCTCCCTTGAAGTATCTGTCTAGAATATCCTGCGTTGCAGCTGCATACATTATCTGAAGTAGAGATTTTATGAACAGTTAGTCAGAAAACTCTCAAGAATATCTCTGTACATTTTATGATTCCTATTTTCTACTTCCAAAGATGACAAAAATGATGAATTAATGACAACATTAAAGCTTTGTGCAATGGACCATGATGCAATATAATTGACTTTTTGAATTATTTATGAGGTGAGTTTGTCAATCAAAGAAATTGCTAGAAACAAAGGGGTGAAATTGGATGAAATAAAACACCTAGCCATCTATTGTAGTCCCAGAGATATGCGGAGTCATAGCATGGTTTGGCATGGAGCACCATGGATGATCTTTTGGAGCAGGTTGAGCAAACCAAGAGTTATCAATGTACCTGTTTCCATCACTGCAATTGGCAGTTAGCAATGTGGTTGTTTCCATCACTGCAATTGACAAGTAACTTGTTATAACAAACAGGAACATAGTTTAGAAATTTAAAACACAGAACAACGATTCATTGTCTTTTAATTGCCTCCAAGAATGACAAAAAGACTGCCAAAGCATAAAAATACAGTTACATTGTTTTATTAGCAACGTATCATCATACTCTTTCTGAATCTGAGATAAATGTTTGATGATGGTACTTGTTTGTCCATTATTGACATTGGGAAGTAAGAATTACATGGTGTTCTACTTCCTTTCACATGGTCTAATATAGAACCTAGAAGTCCACAAATGAAGTGGAAGCCCATTTACCAGAGATTTACCCAAATACTATATATTCACCAAATCAGACAAACAATGACTTGAGTATGGCTATAATCAAGAGAAACTTCAACATATAATTATCCGAAAACCACACCAAGACAAGGAAGAAACCTGCCCTTCCATATAGAAACAAAGGTTCATTTCTCTGCTAGTAGAAGAGATGCATAGCATTACCTGAAAACCATGTTAGCGTATTGTCTTCAGCTTCCAATCAAAGTCAAGAAGGAACAGAACCATAAGAAAGTAATATTGTTTGAAAAATTGCCAAATTCACTAAACCGTCAAAACTGTGTTAGTGCACCCTCTGCAACTTCCAATCAAAATCAAGAAGGAATAAAACCATACGAAATACCCTGAAGTAATATTGTCTAACACATTGCCAAATTCACTGAAAGTTATCCAATACACCAAAAATCCCATAAGGTCAAAAATAGATATACATATATATAATTGCAATACTTAAACCACTAAATGAAACATCCAGTTCACCCATAAACTTTATGTAATGGATGAGCTCGTATACTCCCTGTCATTAAAGGACAAGTAATGATTTCTGTCATGGATACCCCCCCATATAATTTAAGGGTTCTCCCATTGAGATTTCCGCAAATGGATGGGCTCTCAACCACTTTGCCATTAAAAGAAAAGCAAACCATTTATATTAAAAATAAGCTTATATGAGTCAAAAAAATACTTATTAGGATAACAGTGATGTGGTACTTATTAGGATAAAAACCACGCAAACCATTTATATTAAAAATAATGTTGTATTGAAGAGACTATATGATTCAAACAAATACGTATTAGGATGACAATGATGTGGTACTTATTAGGATAACAATGATGTGGGAGCTTAAAATCTTGTAGAATCTGCTCTTCAGGTTTCCTCCAAATAAACCAACAAACGTGGATATTCTTCTACAAGACAAGAAGCACAAATGGGTCACTGTCGTATTACCCAGACTAAAGGGTGAAGTTGTTGCATAAAGCGGTAAGTAAAACCCTATAACCCTACAACTGCATAATTAGTTTAAAATATCCAAATCCCTTACATAAGGATGAAGGGAAGTCGTCTTGTCATCAAGATTAAAAGGTGCAGCTCCTCAATAAAGAACCATTATTGAACATTGATGATATCCCTAAGAATTCAAACAATCAGTGTCAAGTTATACAACAAAAGGCTTGGGCTAAGTATGTTGGATGCCAAAAAATGAATAAAAATACAAGTTGATCAATCAATATAACATTATTACAAATAAACCAATCATATCACATTCCTACACAAATTAGAAGCATCCTTAAGCAAAGCCTAATTATAGGCATTTCTGAGTAAATACCTGAAAAATATCATGGATTTTTGAACCAGTCAATTAATCCATACCTTTAAACAAAGTCGATATTGCATCAAGAAGTGATAGCAATTTAAAAAAATAGATTCAAAGAAAAATGTACAAAGATTCAATTCGGCAAAAAGATATAATATAGAGGAATGAGCTTCATGCTAATATTCTATTATTCATTCCTGCATAATGCTTTGAAGCATCATTGGTTTCAGGAATGTATTTGACAGTTCGATATTTGATGCATTGTTTTATTCGAGGGAAGCGAGCTCTGCTCTGGCTCTTGCTTGTTATTCCAGATAAAGCAGCCTTCAACAGGATGAATCATCTGCTTTAGCATCCAACATGAATTGTTTATAGGTATTGACTCGACAACTTTCCTTGCTTCACAATATAATTTTGTGCAAGGGAAATATCTGTGAGCCAACTTCATGCATCAATAGCCACAAAGGACTAAAGCACTGACTTGACTCTATTTTAGATTTTGTTTATTTTGAAACTACTAACCTATAAAATCAATGAGATGGAATGAGCTTCATGCTAATCTTCTATCATTCATTCCTGTATAATGCTTTGAACCATCATTAGTCTTAGGAATGTATTTGAGAGTCCAATATTTGATGCATTGTTTTATTTGAGAGAAGTGAGCTCTTCTCTGGCTCTTGCTTGTTATTCCAGATAAAGCAGCCTTCAACAGGGTGAATCATCTGCTTTAGCATCCAACATGAATTGTTTATAGGTATTGACTGGCCAACTTTCTTTCCTTCACAATATAATTCTGCAAAGGAAAATCTTCTCCCTTGAAGTATCTCTCTAGAATATCCTGCGTTGCAGCAGCATAAATTATCTGAAGTAGAGATTTTATGAACAGTTAGTCAGAAACCTCTCAAGAATATCTTTGTACATTTTATGATTCCTATTTTCTGCTTCCAAAGATGACAAAAATGGTGAATTAATGACAACATTAAAGCTTTTTGCAATAGACCATGATGCAATATAATTGACTTTTTGAATTATTTATGAGGTACGTTTGTCAATAAAAGAAATTGCTTGAAACAAAGGGGTGAAATTGGATGAAATCAGACACCTGGCCATCTATTGTAGTCCCAAAGATATGGGGAGTCATAGCATGGTTTGGCATGGAGCACCATGGATGATCTTTTGGAGCAGGTTGAGCAAACCAAGAGTTAGCAATGTACCTGTTTCCATCACTGCAATTGGAAGTTAGCAATGTGGTTGTTTCCGTCACTGCAATTGGCAAGTAACTTGTTATAACAAACAGGAACATAGTTTAGAAATCTAAAACACCGAAGAACGATTCATTGTCTTTTAATTGCCTCCAAGAATGACAAAAAGACTGCCAAAGCAGAAAAATACAGTTACGTTGTTTTATTAGCAACGTATCATCATGCTCTTTCTGAATCTGAGATAAATGTTTGATGATGGGACTTGTATGTCCATTATTGGAATTGGGAAGTAAGAATTACATGGTGTTCTACCTCCTTTCACATGGTCTAATATAGAACCTAGAAGTCCACAAATGAAGTGGAAGCCCATTTACCAGAGATTTACCCAAATACTTTATATTCACCAAATCAGACAAACAATGACTTGAGTATGGCTATAATCAAGAGAAACTTCAACATATAATTATCCAAAAACCACACCAAGACAAGGCAGAAACCTGCCCTTCCATACAAAAACAAAGGTTCATTTCTCTGCTAGTAGAAGAGATGCATAGCATTACCTGAAAACCATGTTAGTGTATTGTCTTCAACTTCCAATCAAAGTCAAGAAAGAACAGAACCATAAGAAACACCCTCAAGTAATATTGTTTGACAAATTGGCAAATTCACTAAACCGTCAAAACTGTGTTAGCGCACCCTCTGCAACTTCCAATCAAAATCAAGAAGGAATAGAACCATACGAAATACCCTGCACTACTATTGTCTAACACATTGCCAAATTCACTGAAAGTTATCCAATACACCAAAAATCCCATAAGGTCAAAAATAGATATACATATATATAATTGCAATACTTAAGCCACTAAATGAAACATCCACCTCCCCCATAAACTTTATGTAATGGATGAGCTCGTATACTCCCTGTCATTAAAGGACAAGTAATGATTTTTGTCATGGATGCCTCCCATATAATTTAAGGGAATCATGTTAGCGTATTGTCTTCAACTTCCAATCAAAGTCAAGAAGGAACAGAACCATAAGAAACACCCTGAAGTAATATTGTTTGACAAATTGCCAAATTCACTAAACCGTCAAAACTGTGTTAGCGCACCCTCTGCAACTTCCTATCAAAATCAAGAAGGAATAGAACCATACAAAATACCTTGCACTACTATTGTCTAACACATTTCCAAATTCATTGAAAGTTATCCAATACACCAAAAATCCCATAAGGTCAAAAATAGATATACATATATATAATTGCAATACTTAAGCCACTAAATGAAACATCCAGCTACCCCATAAACTTTATGTAATGGATGACCTCATATACTCCCTATCATTAAAGGACAAGTAATGATTTCTGTCATGGATGCCTCCCATATAATTTGAGGGTTCTCCCATTGAGATTTCCGCAAATGGATGGGCTCTCAAACACTCTGCCATTAAAAGACAAGCAAACCATTTATATTAAAAATAAGATTATATGAGTCAAAAAAATTCGAACAATATCCCTAAGAATTTGAACAATCAATGTCAAGTTATACAACGAAAGGCTTGGGCTAAGTATTTGGGATGCTAGAAAATGAATAAAAATACAAGTTGATCAATCAATATAATGTTATTATAAAAAAGAAAATTATATCACATTCCTACACAAATCAAAAGAATCCTTGAGTAAGCCTAATTATAGGCATTTCTGAGTAAATACCTGAAAAATGTCATGGATTGTTGAACATCTCTCTTAAATTATATCTTTTTTGGTACTTGTTTCCCAACATCACTTTTTTTTACAGTGAAATTACAGGAATCCGAAAAGGGAGCACATTTGTGTTCAGATCAAAAATTCATTGCTTATATAGAAGCATCAGCTAATATATGGAAAGACTGGAGGGATAACTAAGAACCTAAAAATGCTAACACCAAAATACAATTATTTAGCCTGGATGAACTACAACTGACCATAAGATCATTACAATTGTATTATAAAGTTCAAGCAGAAAGAAAACATATAAGCATTAGATATATATATATAGAATCTCATTCCAAGTTGAAATCTTTACACAGTATTAAACTGGGCAAGAAGCCCAATAACGTCACTATTAAAGAAATCCCATATCAAATCACTAACTTAAAGTGTACACACTCCTTACTCATATAGTACCATCAATATGCCTGCAGGAATACAGCCAAGAATGTTTTGATAAATTCCAGTTATCTTTGTTTGGCTTTTGTAAAGAAATACTCCCATTATGCCTTGAATCTGCAAGGCCAGCTAAGATAACAACTAGAAGCTTAGCTGAAAATTCATGCTCTTTTGCTTCTGCTATAGATTTGTTTTTTCCCTTAAACACAGTTCTCTAGTAAGTGGCTTCCTCAAAGACTCAAATGCAATCCAGTTGACCATGTCTCCAATCACCAGATCAAACCAAACTTTTAGCTCCTCACAGCCACCAACCAAGAAGCTAATCAACAGTTGAGCACTGTGGCTTTTGAACTCAAAATTTTACTCTCCAACACGAACACTAATATTGTTTCTGCGAACTTTAACTTTGCCTGGTTGATGAGATTTCCTCAAATTCTCTCGAGCATCATCATAGCTTTTGAGAGACTGAATTTCACAAGCATCCATTTGGGCTTGTTCCATGAGTCTATTCTCCCAAAGCTTTGCAACCATCTAGCATTCTAACCAGCTCCAACCCTAGCTATTTTTTTCTGGTTCAATTCCAACATAATTCATGTTTATTTTCCAATTGCTTCTCCATTGCTGAAAAGAGATTCAACACCCATAAAAGTTACTAGTATATAAATTTCAAAATGTCAACCTAGCATCTACATCTAAGGTCTTGTGTAGAGGATTCTACCATAGCATTTAAATTCTGCCAGAAATAGAGTGTTCAATCAAGGACTTACACAAATGAATATGATATGGTAAATTTTCACAATGGGAAGCTAACTTAAATGTTCAAAATCATACAGCAACTCTTACATGAATGTAGATCCAGAAATATCTCTGCAAGCATTCTGTCGACTTAAAACTACAGAAATAAAATTACGAGAAGAGCATAAAAATATGTCCATTTTCATGAAATGCATAGGAAGACAAATAATAGCATAGAATCCATCATTCAGAGCGGCAGAAGTGAAAGAAACGATTAACTCACTCGTGCAGTTCCTTTCCTGTGCATACAGTAGCTTCGACCATCTTTATTCTCTCCATACCAGTAGAAGGTCTGAGTCTCTTCAACATAAATTATTCCTTCGCCATGTGCCTGTATGGACTTGCTGTCTGTGTCACACCATTCTCTGCCAGGATAAAAGTAGTGTTTTCTGCTATCTTCAGTCTTCAAAGGGTTCACTGCAAGATTTTTCTCTGGAAAGTAAAGGGATCTTCTTTGAGATGTGACATCAAGAAAATCATCTACTGGGGTATGTCTCCTTCCCCTGTGTTTTCCTGTTGGGGAGAGAAATTTTTTGCCTCTTTTTGACTTCAAAACCCCTATCCTCTATATATTCATGTTCTCTGTACATGGAAAGGCGATATTGTTGCACATGAGAATCTACTTTGTTAGAATTTGATGGTGTTAATGTGTTGTAGGCATGAATCAATAGTATCCATGCGTCCAAACTCTAGATTATAATAGACAAGGAACACCTGCTTCCTGCATTGCAACTTAAAGCAGTTGATTTCCCATGTTTGTGTAACCATCTTTCTTGTTGCTTTCATTCACCCAGATAATACAGCAGAAAATACGTTGCAAAATCTACAATTTAAACCATGTTTAATTGTTAATCAGATTTATATTTTTTATAATATACACCAATTGCTAGACAATTCTAATTACAAAAAGATTTTTCTTGTTGATGATAATGCACACACATTACATACATCAAAAGAATGCCAAGGAAAACAGCATCATAACCAAGAATCTGAAATAGCATTTCGTCTATACCTTGAGAACTCTATGAAAACAAATATCATAACTCAATCCCCAAATAAATGGACTTCGGAAAATTATGAATAGGTGGCAGTTGCCAGTTGAAGATCAGAAATTCCATAAGTATGCCCACACACAATAATAAATATAGACCAAATACAGAAAATTAATGCGCAGAAGCAAAAACAGCAGACTTTAAAATGTCAATACAGTCAATGAATCCACGAATATAAACCAAACAAGGTACTACAAAGGACGTTTCAGCTAACAACTTTATAGATCCTACACGCAAAAGATCTGATAAAGAGAACAAAAGGATAGCTCATAGCATGAACTTCAAAAGGGCAAAACTTTGGCCACAGATCAATAAGTACAACAAATATAACTATTTTTGCAGTTGAAGATAAAAATAGACTTTAGGTCTAAAAATTAGCTAGTCATATGCATCATCGGTTCAGTTTGCCCCAATATTGACCCCAAAGGTGTAAAATACAACAAAGTGAATAGAATAAGGAACATAAGCTTCAAAATGTAACCTGTCTATTGAAATATTCATGAAAAGTTGCAGTTACCTTATCACTGAATAAAGTGGGTTCAATCTAAAGCTTTGCTTGCACCATTTTATACAAATTCAATTCACAATGGTTCATGAAATGCAAATACCATAAATCCCCGAATTGAGTAAGAACAAAAGGGCTCTGGAGTCTGAACCGCCTTCTCAGGTTAGATAACAACTACAACTCTAATTTATGTGACCAGCATAAACAAAAATTACTGAAAAAACTTGCAATAATCAGAATATTTGACGGTCTACAGAAGATATGGATAAAATGATTATCAAAGTAAACTAATGACCTTGACTGTGGAGGATCTGAATCTGGAATCTTCATTCATAATCCAATCCATCCTCTGTCTGTAAGGCGATTTTCCTTCATAAAGTGAGAGAATTTTCTTCTGATCGATGCAGGATTTCTCTTCCGATGGAGGAAATCTAAAGCCCGGAAGATCCATTGAAAACTTTGCCTGAGAAACCCTCACTGGAGATAAAATCTCATCAAGATCCAAGCTCCTCGATTTTGATGCCCAGAGACGCTGCCTGCTCAGGGAGATTTTAAGCAGCGAGAAAAAGTGTGCGACGATTTGAAGCAGCGAGAAAAACTGTGCGGAAAGAATATAAGAAACTAACCTAAACTACATTCAATGGTCTGGAACGTTTCAATTGTCTAACATCTGATCGCATGGCTCAAACAAGTACACGGTGGCAATTGGGGGAGTTGATTTCAGAGGGAAACGCCTTACGGCGTAAATATTATGTTAATAATATTAAATAAATTAAATTTAAAATTTAATAAATAATAAATTAATAATAATAAATTATATGAATATAAGGATGTAGGGGAATTTATTTCTAGTCGAGGTTGGTTTATTTGTATAGAAGATGGGTGCCTAAGCTTGGTTGTCATTGCGCTTAGCTTCAAATCGAAGTGGATGTCTATGAAGGTATGATTAAGGAGGTTGAGCTACTTGTAAAAGGAAAAATTTGGAATCAATTGATGTAAATTGGAGTGTTCGGTCCAGGTGTTATGTCTCTAGACAGGGTGGACACAATGTGGATTAGCGTGAGAAAAATATGCGCGAGTTTAGACCAGCTAAGAAGGTGTTGGTTTTAAATAATATGAGTCAAGCTTTGAAAACCTTGGTTCCTGCTCTAATGGAAATTCTTGGTGCACACAACAAGGCTTTGGTTCTTACAAGTATGATTCTGGCTCCTTCTATCGATCAAATTGTTATTCTTGTCTCTGTGTCTAATTTGGCCCCATTCATTTCCCTTCTATAGATTTGTCTACATATCTAGCTCTAATACCATGTAGAAAATCTTGTAGATTCACAAGTTCATGCAATCTACTAAAATAAAAGACAAGAATCTACTTTTACTCTTTACAGCGAAATCCCATAAAGATCGATAATCAACAAGAGGAAGATAAATGAATGGCACATAACACAATAAGTATCCAGGGAAAGCCACAACTCAAAACCCCACTATCTGTATTGCATATATCAGAAATCCAAGATGATAATAAAATGTGTGTTCTCACAAGAACAATCCCAACACTTAGTATGATCAATCTCCCAGCTCACAAGCAAGCTCAAGCCAAACCTTAGACTCTTTTGCTGCTCTCCTAGCCCCTATTTCCTTGCGCAGTTCCTATGGATGGATAGCCCATATTAATGGGAATCCATTGCATCCAAAACTGTGCAATCCACACTAGGTTCAGTTCCTAATTGCATGCATGATCTATACAACTCAATAAACCATACAACTGATAATACAATGTCCCTACACTCTAGTCTCAACTGAGTCTTTCTCATAATCGACATGCATGAGTTTCTGATGAGGGAATCTTCAGTTAACTTGAGTAGCAATCGTGGATGCATTAGTGCACCAACTGACTGTTAACTCTCTATTAGTTCCTCAAATAGTTTGGAACTAATTTAACTTAACTTAACTCAGTAAACTGAGTTATCTAATTACAACTCACAATTAACTCATACTAGACCCCTAAAACTTAGGGAGAACATATACATGACTTTAGAAAGACTTCCAACTCGAAATTCCTAAGCTAACTAAGTCAACTTAACTTAGTTAACTATTACAAGTTGCTATGAGAAAAGAATTTGATTTTAATTCACAATCTAATTCAAGGACAATTAAATTGGAATTTATGGATTCTATTTTTACATTTCTTTTTTCTATTTTCAACACTCCCTCTCAACAAGAAAGGAATTCAACTCTATCCTGATCCTGAACCTTTGGAATTTTATGTATGCAACACTTCTCTCTAATGTTGTTTCTACAGCAACTCCAGAAACAAAAAAACATGCAACCTAAATAAGTATGATGCATCTGTCATCAAAGTATCTAATTGTTATTGCCTTTGTCTATTGAAAGCTTTGCGCTTTTGTTGACTCTGCCTTTCTACATTATTGGCAACCCTTCTCTGCACTCCTCAATATATGACTGCTCTAGCCTTTATCACTGTGATCTTTGACCGCATCAATCCCACCAATTCCTCCCGCTAATATGTACTTTGGGCTCCCGTAGCAAGGTACGATCCATGAGATAAAACCTCTCAATGGACCTTGTCTAATTTCAGCCCTCTTGGGACTTCACTTCACATCACCCCACCTCACACCTAGAGGAATGGTTGCATGTGATCCCTCTACCCACTTGGCTCAAAATTTCCACCTACTAGAGTTCTCTGCATGAGTGGATGGCTCCACTCGGTCTCCTCTCAGCTTCTCCAATTGTGGTTGCTCCACAATTGTCTGAGATTCATTCTTCTCTTCTTGATTGGATCTCTCCACTCGGTCTCCTCTCAGCTTCTCTAGTTGTGGTTTCTCCACAACTTCCTGAAGTTGCTTCTAAGGCTTCTTCTGGGACTTCATGTTGAGAGGTAATTTAATCTCCCTCTCAACCACCAAGTCTCTAACCTTTGCCTTGCTCCTCAAGACTTTGCATGCAACTTGAACCTCAAGATAATACGGGTTCTTGACTCGTGAACTGATATGTTTCACCTGTCTCGCAATGATGTGTCTAAGGAAAACCTTTTCCTTACTAAAAACCACATCATAGCCATGGTCTTCCAATATCACAATTGAAGCAAGATTCTTCTTTAGTCCTAGAACATACATCACATCTGTGATCCTAAGAGGGGAGCCAGACTCCCTCTGAAAGGTAACCGTACTGATCCCAATAGCTGTATACCTCTCATTATCTCCAAACCCTATGCTCTACTTGATGTCTTTGTCCTAAAAATCACTAAAGAGATCGCTATTCCCCGTCATATGGAATGAGGCATTGTTTTCAAGATACCACACACCTCCCATGACAGTGTTGGCCATGCATGCAATGAGATTGAAATCAAGTTCGAATTGTGAAGCTAGAGCTTCACTTATTGCCACTATTGTCGACTCCTTCTTGCTTACTTTCTTCTGTGGGCAGTTCTTGGCATAATGCCAATGCTCGTGACAGTGAAAACACTTGACTTTTGTCAAGTCCATCTTCTTTCCACCCTCCTTTCCTATGGACTTCTTTCCCTTGGCCTTCTTTACCTTACTCCCTAAGGAAAAATCCTCTTCCACTTCCTTAGAAGAGGTCCCATCTCTGGTGTTCCTCCTTATCTCCTCTTGCATCAAATCCGACCACCGTCGTTCCCAATCTGGCAACTTCTCTCGACCATTGACAAATTCTTGATAACTATGTCAACTCTTTGGGAGTCCTAAAAGAGCAAGACTTGCCATATCATCCTCGACAATCATGATTCCAACACTTCCAAGGTCATCACAACATTGAGTGAACCTTTTCAAGTAATTTGGAATTGAGTCACCCACCTCCATATTGATTTTTGCATTTAATCTTTCAATGCCAACTTCTTATGGTCATTTTTATTCTGGAAAAGGTCCGTCAATGTTTTCCACATAGAATGCGGAGTTTCCTTCCCATGGAGACTCGAGAAAATGTGGTCTCGAACTCCCTCAAGGATTATTTTCCTCACCCTTCTCACACACTTCTTCCATTCAGCCAGATTCTGAGCATCCGATGTTGGTGGCTTAGGAATGTAATGATTAATGAATTCCTTCAATTCATTGCCTTCTAACACGGCCTCCATCCTGTCCTTCCAGGATATCTAATTTGAGCTACCACCCAAGGCACACTCTAGCCGCAAACCATAGAATGTCATCTATCGATCCTGAACTATGTATTGCAAATTCGAATTTCACCTGTAACCCTAGACTCAAAAACTTTGAAATATCCTCTAGTATATTATTCTCAGCTCTGATACCATGCAGATTTTTCTACATATCTAGCTCTGATACCATGTAGAATATCCTATAGATTCACAAGATCATGCAATTTACTAAAGCAAAAGACAAGAATCTACTTCTACTCTTTACAACATAAGCCCATAAAGATTGATGAAAACAGTAATCGACAAGAGGAAGATAAGTCAATGGCACATAACACAATAGGTATCCAGGGAAAGCCACAACTCAAAAACCCACTATCTATATTGCATATATCAAAAATACAAGATGATAATACAATGCTTGTTCTCGCAATAAAAATCCCAGCACTCAGTATGATCAATCTCCCAACTCACAAGCAAGCTCAAGCCAAACCTTAGACTCTTCTGCTACTATCCAAGCACATATTTCCTTGTGCAATTCCTATGGTTGAATAGCCCATTTCATGGGAATCCAATGCATCCAAAATTGCGCAATCTACACTAGGTTCAGTTCCTCATGGAATGCATGATCTATACAACTCTACAAATCATACAACTAATAGTACAATGTCCCTGCACTCTAGTCTCAACTGGGTCTTTCTTAGAATCAACATGCATGAGGTTCTGATGAGGGAATATTTAGTTAACTGGAGTAGCACTAGTGGATGCATTAGTGCACTGACTGTTAACTCTCTATTATTTCCTCAAATAATTTGGAACTAATTTAACTTAACTTAATTCAGTAAACTAAGTTATCTAATTACAACTCACAATTAACTCATACTGGACCCCTAAAACTTAGGGAGAACATATGCATGACTTCAAAAAGACTTCCAACTTGAAATTCCTATGCTAACTAAGTCAACTTAACTTAGTTAACTATTACAAGTTTCTACGAGAAAGGAATTCGATTTTAATTCACAATTTAATTCAAAGACAAATTAAATTGGAATTTCTGGATTCTATTTTTAACATTTCTTGTTGTTATTTTCAACACCTTCCTCCCTTAGTGCCTTCCCCTCTAAGGTCTTTTGTTGTTAGGAATGAAGCAACTTCTCTCCTAAGCCCCATCTATCTCATTTCCTCCTTCCACTATAGTTCCCTATTCATATGTAATGTCAAATTCAACAGTCCCTTCATTCTCTTCATCCATTTCAAAGGATGTCTTCATGCTAATCTTAGAGGATGTTAAAGGTGTGATGCAAGAGGAGCTACGATCTCATATCGCGCCTCAAAACTACTGAGTGGTTAGGTTTGACTCCCCCAATTCATATCCATAGTTACAATATGGACTCTTCTAGATCCTTTATAATCATTTTCATGTCGCTAGCCCTTTTTCATCAGTAATGGGGGTTGACGTGGCATCCTCTCGAATTATGGTGGTAAAAATAGGAAGGTCAACTTATGAGTGGTATAACTTTTGCATATGGACTTTGTTTGAGGTAATTATTACATCATCGCAAAGGTATCTATGTGTAGAATATGAAAAAATGTGTGACTCTAAATTGTCAAATTTTTACCCCCAAAAAGCATTGTTTGATGCCTCAAAATGCTCTCAAAAGGTTTCAAACCAATTTTCTAAACTAGTTCCTACTGGTAAAAATGGTCCTATGAGTTGATTCCTCCACTTTTTCCTCTATGAAAGCATTGATATGGGTGACAAACAATATAATTACCCAATCCAAATCACACCTCCCCATTTCGTGAGAATTTGGGTCCCCAAAAGCTTCTACTAAATGAGGTGGTGAATTTTTTCCTCCACCTTTTCTCGAGTGTACCATTTAGCTTTTCCTCGAAGTTGTTCTTTCAACCCAATCTACCAAAGGTTATGTTGACCTTATCTTGTAGTTATGGGCCTCTTTTTCAAAAATATTTTTTTCCCACTCTTCCTAAGCATCTAATTTGAAATCCTCCAGAGAAGGGAGGACTTGTTCCTATTGTTGATCTATCATGGAAGGTCCATAGAGCTTCATATTGTCAACATTCATAACTAAGTAAGTTTTCATGTATAGGGGTAGACTAATTCTGTAAGCGTTATCTCCCATATTTTTTAGTATCTCAAGGGACCATATTGCAACGCCTTGATTTTCTTACCAGGATCTTGTAGCCTCTCCTTGTTCAATTGTAACCATATTTTTTCTCCCGCCTTGAATGACTCCTCTTTTCTATGTTAATCATGCATGGCCTTGTATTTTTCTTGTGAATTTTGCAATGTCTCTTGTACCTGTATATGGATTTTCTTGATCTTTTCTACAATTTTTTCAAACCTCAAGGCATCCCCTATAAGATCCTCCCTTACTCCTCCTTGCTATCCATGTGCAATATCCAAAGTTAAATGTGAAAAATATCCAAAATAAGTTTGAAATGTGGACTTATCAACAGAGGTGTGACCTGTTATGTTAAAAGAGTGTTGTATATATACCAAATTTTCATCCTAGGTCTTTGGATGCTTCTAATTATAACCCCTCAAAAGCTACATGAAAGTCATGTTGACTACTTAAGTCTTTCCATATGTCTAAGGATGGAATTTTGTAGACCTCTTCAACTTCGTGTTCATATTCTCCCATAATATAGTCCAAAACGCACTGAGAAATCTCGTGTCCCTGCCTAAACGATGCTCCTTGGTAACCCAAATTGCACCTAGACTTTTCCAAAGAACAAGTTTATTACCTATGTCTCACTAATGGTCTTTTTACAGGACATCATAACACACATCTTACTAAACCTATCAACTACCATGAACAGGTAGTCATGTCCCTTCCTGGTTGTTGGTAAACCTCCCAAAAATTCCATGGAAATTCTTTCCCATGGACAAGTGGGTACAAGTAAGAGATGATATATACCTTGTTACTAGGCTTTCTAGTACGACAAAGAATGCATCCTCGTATGAACCTAGCTACCTTTTTTTACATATTGGGCCAATACACATACCTTTGCAAGTTTTCCATTGTCTTCCCTACACCAAAGTACACTACAACTTATTTATTAAACTTCACTCAAGGAAGGAGTCAAATTTGATCAGGTCAATAATAGTGGTTTTGGGCCCATGGTTCTTTGGTTTCCCATACTAATTTTCCTATGGATTGCATGTAAGGAAGCCTTTAAAATGTTGTCGTTATTGTAACATGAAAGGGAGGTGAGAAGTCAAGGCTCACTTGGTTAGCTTGGCTTGGTTTTTTCCAAGGTACTAATGCAATTCCATTGGATGGGTTTTCCCCTGAAGTTGAGGTTTTCCTAGGGTAAATTGTGTGCATTTCATTGTATTTAAAGTTTGAAAATATGTTTTGTTTATAATTGTTGGTTATTCTTAATGTTCCTCTCAATAATTATGTTTTTTCTCTCTAGTATTTTTAACATTTGGTATCATAGCAGATATTGGCTTCAAAGGGATGCCTTTGTTGCCAATGGTTTATATGGCCTGATGAATAAAGCACCATAAAGGTTGGATATGTGTCTCAGCATTCAAAAAATAGGATCATGGTTTGCTGGAGAGGCTAACTTAAGAGAAAATCATGTGAAATACACCACAACCGGGGACTTTGTGGTGAGGAACGTGTATTATTTAATGGCAAGCCACAGGTTTGGCTCTATGCACATTAGATTTAATGAGAATCTAGTTAATTAAAAAGAGCCTAATAATAGGCTTGAGGAATGGAACTGATAGAAAGTGCATGGTTGAAGTAGAGGCTAGAAAATTCATGATGCAAACATCCAGTGAAACATTGGTGTGAAAGGTCAATTTTGTGCCCAAATTTGTTGAGATTGTGGTGAAATTAATGTTATTGATAGTCAGCAGCCTTCGTCCAATAGTCCAACCACTCTAAGAGGTCCGAAGGTAAAATACACAGCAGTCCCCAAGCATTAGAAGGTGAACTCGTTTGGAGATACTAAGCCCAAATAATTTCTACTGGAGGAAAGGGGTTGTGAAGTCTAGTGGAAGATGGACTTGGAACTAGAAAATTGATCAATTTCCAGAACTAAATTAGAGAGACATGGGGGAATGCCCATAATCTATGATTTTTTAAATTCTAGAGGTTTAGGGCTCAGCATACTTGGTTCTCAGTCAAGGTCTATTGATTTTCCTAGAGGCCATCATGTCAATAGGTTAGGTTTTTGCATAGGACATCAATTTACTGTAGGCTTTGATGTTGATGACTTAGGCTCTTATCTAGATTTTGGTGATTTTTTTGAAGGAAGTGACTATGAGAGACCACGGTAAAACTCTAGTCATGTTGATTTTAATATAGGATATGGTTCGAAAAGGAATTACTTTCATTCTAGGCTCGGTAATGTAACTCGTTATGATTTTGAGAGACCAGGTGCAATCTCAAGATCCTGTTGTGATGATAGAAAGGGTTATGCATTTGAAATGATTGATTCAAGGTTGTGGCATGGCAATGTCTAAGATTATGACTCTAAAAGGCTAGTATCAAGTTCTTGGAAAGGTGATGCTCAGTGGTATGAGTTTGCAAGACCAAGGTCTAATTCAGGGTGTAGTGATATATCAAGAAGGCCTTCACACTTGATATCTCAATAGAATGGTTGCTTGATTAAAAAAAGGCTACAAACTTGAAAATCTAGTGTAATGCTTGAAATTTATAATGTGTAGAAGCCTCAACTTGCTAGGAGTTGTGAGATGCAATCATTAAAGTCGAATTTGGAGAAGAGAGTAGGAGATTAGTTAAAGAAAGAGGAGGATGGCTATATAACGAAAGTAAAAATGAAAAAAAAATATATGAATTGTTATAATGAAGTTGAAATTTTAAATTTCATGTAAATGGGCATACTGATGTAAGAATTGGTAAGGAATGCATGCCCTAGGAAATTGTTATTAAATTTTGGTGTTATACCTAGGTGATAGTGGGGCATGCAGATAGATACCTTGGGTATAAAATTTGAGGGGGGTAAGGACTAGAGTGAGCAGGGATGACTCACTTCAATTTTTTTTACAAATTTGTTCAAGGGAAACTCCAAGCTAGGGTTTAATGGGGGGTTGCTAAGTAAAATTGGCTCGAGGAAAGAATCAAAGTTAATTGAGTCAATAGTAGTGGTTTTTGGCCCGTGGTTTTTTGGTTGGACATGGTAATTTTCCCATCGATTGCATGTAATGGATCCTTTAAAAGTTTGGAAGGAAATTTCTTATAACATGCCATGGAGGTGAGTGGTGAAGGCTCACTTGGAGGGCTTAGCCTAGTTTTGGCGAAGGGACTAAAGGAATTCCATTGGCTGGGATTTTCCCTAGAGTTGGGGTTGTCCCAGGGTAAAACCTATGCATTGCAAAGTGTTTAATGTTTGCATATATGTTTGGTTTATTGTTGTTTGTTATTATTAATGTTCCTCTCGGTAACTATATTTTTTTCTCTCTGGTAATTTTTAACACAACCTTGGAGGTGTGAGCCTCTCTGATCAACTACAATCGCTCACCTAGGAACACATAACTTATCCAACCTATAAAGTAACCCATCTTGAAGATGGTTACCAATTATGTTGTCACCATCATACACATGACTCTGGTTTGTAATTGCTAAAACACTTCCTTGTAGTCCCCATACTCTAGATATGCATCTTTGTATGCATAATGGATGAATGGCTTGATGTGCATTAGAATTCTGAAAGTTATGATCTTCGATGTGGGTGGCCTTGAAAGCATGTCATCCAACTTGTTTTTGATTCCCTTATTGTACTTTATCACTAAATGAAACTACTATAAAAACCCCATCCACTTGTAATGCTTGTTCTGCTATAGCTTACTCTAGGACTGTAGGTATTATAGTGGCTAGTAATCTGTGTGGATTATTGTCTCTTTCCCCATCAGATAGTGCTTCCATTTCTACATAGCTTGCACTAGGGCATAGAGCTCCTTGTCATATGTAACGTAGTTAAGAACAGCCTGATGAAATACTTTATAATGGTGGCATATAGGCCTTCCTCCTTCCATCAAGACCTCTCTCATAACATACCCACTTACATATGTCTCCACTTCGAAGGTCTATTGCAAGTTTGGTAATGCTAAAACTATTGCTTGACTGATCATGTTCTTTAGCCCCTCAAAGGCCCTTTGTTGACCCTTTCCCCACTCGAAACTCTTTCCACTTGTTATGGCGTGGGATGATGTTTCTACTACTCAGAAAATGAGGCTATGAATTTCCTCATATATTGTGCCACCCCAACAAAACTCCTAACCTCCAAAAAATTAGTAGGTACTGATGACTTCATGATGGCCTCCATCTTAGCAAGATCTATTTTCATCTCTCCTCTAACTATCACATACCCAAAACAAACTAACCACACTTCTTTAGATTTTCTAATAGTTGGTGCTTCTTCAATGTCTCCAACACCTACATCAAATGTGAGATGTGCACCTCACAGGTAGTACTATGTACTAGTATATCATCCAAATAGACAATAACAAGTGAATCTATAAAATGGTGCAATATATCATTCATTAAACTCATAAATGTAGTTGATGCATTGCATAGACCAAATGGAATGACTAACCACTCATACAAACCTTGCCTAGTTTTAGAAGGCAGTCTTATAGATATCTTAATTTCTGACTCAGACCTGGTGATATCCATACTTTAATTCCAGCTTGGTGAAGTATTTCGCTTGCTGCAAATAATCTCGTAGATCATATATTTTGGAAAAGGGGTATTGATTCTTGAGTGTGATTTTTTTCAACGCCCTGTAATCAATACACATTTGCCAAGTCCCATCCTTTTTTGGCACAATGATGGTGGGTGACCCACATGGTAATGTACTTGGTCGAACGACACCTCATTCCAATAGTTCTCGAATTTCTTTCTTCACCTCACTTTCTTCTATAATAGATTGCCTACGTAGCCCAATGTTTAGAACTAGGGAGTCCAACAATAGTTGGATCTCATGTTTCACTTCCCTCTTGGGCGATAACACATTATGCTCCTAGAACACATCCATGTATGCCTGTAGTAAATATTCCAGTTGTTTTTTTTGTTTCGTAGTACAACCCTTTAACGATGCCTTTGCTCTTACTGACTCTTATGTATACTAATTCTCTCTTAAAAATAGTAAAATAAACTTCTTACTATAACTAGCTAATTTCTTGGCCTGGTTGGCACTTACCAAAGAAATTTTTTACTTGCCTTTATGCATATTAATGGTGAATAATTTTCCATCCTTGACAATCTAGTATTGATTGGCTCTTCGCATGAATATTTCATTTTGCATACATGTGTAGGGACTTCCAAACACCACTCCACATACATAAAGGGGAACCACATCTAGTTCTACTTCTTAATAAAAACAACACTAATAGAAAATTTAATTTTGCATTATTTTTATACCTTTATCTCTTCATCCTTGTTTACCCATCCCAATCGATATGGGCTTGGATGATCATGAAATTCTAATTCCAATTTTTTAACCATATCTTCTATAATGAGGTTTTCCTATGATCCTAAGCCATATAGAGCTTCAATCTTTGTCTTCTTAAATTTTATATTTATGTGGAAGAGGTTGGTCATTACTTTCTATTTCTATTATTGAATTCTACTCAGATTCACCTCCTTCTCCACTAACGTATAGATGATTTTCTCATCCATATTCAAGTTGGTTTCAATTTGATCGATAGAATCATTGGCCATGATATTCTTCTTCTTATTATCTTTATTTTGTTCTTTGGGTTAAACTCTGGATGTAGCTTCTAACACTTCTCCTCTATATGACTGACAATATTGATGGTTCCCATCAATAGTATATTTTGAGGTTCATTATGTTATCCTCTAGCCCTTAAAACTCTCCTATTCTCACATCAATTTTCGTTTTTATCAATAATATGCTTAGTAATAATACTAAAGGGTGTTTTTCATATTGCATGGCCTAATTTGATTACTATGCAGGAAAAAGAAGAATTTTTGGAGATAATTACTATGCAGGGGCTAGATGGAGACAACCAAGGAGAATATAGGAGGTTTGTCTACCTAATTAACTCTCCAACTTGGCTTGAGATCACATAATCCTCACCAACAGCTCAAATTCACTAGTATCCAAAGAACTCCAAGCACATGTGAATATCAAAGGGAACCAGATGCACAAATCTCGATATTTTGGAGGGAATCACTCCACCTTTCAAGGGAGATTCCCTCAGCTACTTTTTGTATAAAACTAGCCAAAACGCTCATTAGGATTCAAATTTTTGTTGCAGCTAGGAGTAACTACTGAGATCCTAGTGCTTGACATTGTTATTCTAATATTCCATATGATGCATGTGACTCTTATTTTCTATTAATGGGAAGTTCACTAATGGTCTGCATCTGAGTTAGTTTTGGAGGGTTGGAACCCTTGGGTTTAGGCCCAACACAAAGGCTTTAGTCTATCTCTTGTATTTCTTCCTTGTTCTTGTTCAATTCATTGCAATTATTTTTGTTTCAGTGGGTATTATATCATAAAAAATTGTGATTACAGGTTTTCCTATCACCTCTCTTGTGGGAAGAGTGATTGGAAGATCTACAATAACAACCTAAAAATATGTGTTTATGATTTCTTAGAAATTGTTAAGTATTGTACTACAATCCTTCTGCAACTTAGAAGTTAGCAGCATTGGTTTGGAAATTTGAGTTGTGTTGTATGGTAGAGTATATTTTAATAAAATTCAAGTCATCCTTTCCATGCTAATTTACTTTGTTGTAATAGTGATTATTTGATGCATGTGTTTGACTAGTTTGCAAGGATTGTTTTGACTTGCAGGGGTGGGAACACATTTCTACAGCCACCTAGGCCCTATCTCCCTCTTATACACCTCGTATTACCTCCAATCTTTGCCACTGAGATCACCCTGCTAAGGTAAATAGAGGACAACGTGGGCACAAACTTTTGTTCAAGATAGACCTCTGAGGCGTACTAGACTTGGCTAAGGGTCTCCCACATCCTTCACTCACCTTTTTTATACCTTCGTCTGCCTTATTCTACCTTCAAGACACCATTCATGTCCTGAAAAAGCTCTCAGACCCTCTTGTGTAGTAAAATAGGGTGTCATGTAGCACTTCCTGTAACATACATATAGCATTGTTTCTTAACCAGATTTTCTCCAGATTTCAGCCTTTGAGTATTGAAGTTGAATAATGGTCCAAAAGCCTTGATTTCATGATCTAGGAATATTATAAGACTACTCCAACCCCATTTTCTCCTTACTGCAAACATACAACAACAAATAGAATTAGAATTATCATTTTTTCGTAGTTGTGTTGAAAGTTGAATTTATCATTTTCAAGAAAGTGAAAATAGATAGATGATCCATGAAAGTAGGTTGTTACATTGATTAGGTATGAAAATATAATAGCATGGATTACTTTTGCAACTAGACTAGCCTTTTTCCTTTCATGCAATTTCAATTTAGCATTTACATTGAATGAATGGCACTTTCACTTTTGTAGTTAGAATCAAATTCATCTCATTGCAATTGTGATATGTTTTTCTCTTTATAGTTAGTTGAAGGTGTGGTCTTTGAACACCTTTATTTGATCTCGTGAATGAGGGTGACATGAGTAGAACCTAACCTATTGTCATATAGAACTGTCACCTCTAAGTTTTTACAAACCCCGGGTTGATAATTTAGGTTGAGAATCCCATGGGAGTTGCAACATCCTTGGTGAAATACCAAGGCTCATCACTATTTGGCATCGTTTCCTGGGAGGTGTTTAAGTAGGTGTTATTTCTATTTAAGAGTTGCTTGTTTGTTTTGTTTTTCTTCAACCTTGTTGTTTTGAAAAAAAGTGAAAAATTCAAAAAAACTATTTCTTTCATGCCTCATAGGAGTAGGGATAACCAAGTGAAATTCTTACCAAAAATCCCCACCCCCTCACGTAGTCAACCTTCATTCTTATTTGGTGACTATGAACTTCCCTCTCTAACTATAGGGGAGCTAGAAGACACTCTAGGTGAGAAACCTAAAAAAATAGGAACCCATAGGGGAAGAAGAACCTATCTCACCTACCCAAACCATGGCTAAAAACATGAACAATGAGCTTTTCCCTATCATAGAAACCAATGGAGAGATCGAAATGAAGAATATAAACCTTGTTTCCCTTCCACTTTTCCTTGGCCTAACCTCTGAGGATCCTGACACCTTAATGTTTGAGTTTGTTGTTGTCTGTAGGACCTATGACTATGCCTTTGATGAGAAGAAGTTGAATTTGTTTCCTTCTACCCTCAAATATGCAACCTTGTGCTGGTTTATGAGTTTACCTAGAGGCAGCATCACTACCTCGGCCCAAATGCAACAAGCCTTCAATGAAAAATACAAGGATTATTTTAGGTCCAAAGCAACAAAGGATGAAATATTTAGAATGACCCTTGAACATGATGAATCCTTAGAGGACTATCAGGAAAGATTTCAACTAATTATAGGAGAGCCAACTATACCCTTGATCTTGAGTCACTCAGTCTAGTTCTTCTCCAAGGGATTAGGGAGGATGTAATGGAAACCCTCAACATGTTCTCTAGAGGAGATATCTACCAATTACCTTATGATGACATCAAAATTGTATATAGGAATCACTCTAGGGTTGTTAGAAAAAACGGTAGGTCTAGCCAAAGCTTGGGCAGTTCATCTCCCTCTTCAACAATAATCAAGCATGAGATAGGAAGTATGTTGGAAGATTTTAAGAGCGAAATGTTGCATACATTTTCCCGACAAATGGATATTATGAAAATCAAAAGGAAGCAAAAATGGAACTAGCTATCTTTTTCCCTAGATGTACTAAGAGACATCCTAGGAATGAGTGCCCACTAAATGTCATAGATGTGTGCTCAGCCTGCAAAGAGAATCATGCAATAGAAAAATGTCCCTCTCTGCCAAGCCTAAAGGTTGTATACCAAGGAGGGGTAGAAGTTGGGTCAGATCAGTTATGCTTCATTGACCAAAGGATTCCTCTAGTTTCTTAGCCATATCAACAAGGCATGCAAGGTTCACATTATCCTCTGTACAATCCAAATCAGAATGCACCTTTCTATCCTTGGTACCCTTCCACTCATACATCATTTTCCACACCTCCTCCTTGGCCTTATGCTCCTCAATATCCTCCTCAGCCTATCCACCCTCATTTTCATCCATATCCACCCCCATATTCCCAGTGGGGCAACCCCTCACCAGGGTGGAGGCCTCAAACAACCCAACCTCCTGATTTACAGCCTCCACCTCAAGCTCAACCACCACTTCCTCACCATACTTCACCTAAGCAACCTCAAATTCCTGCTCAACCCAATCTGAACCCAAATAATAAGCAGGCACAATAGGTTTACAATGGGGTGACATCCTATCATGCTTATGTTGTGGAAATCCAAGAGATCAACCTTCGGTCTTGGAGGATGCTCCCAGATAATCAACCACCTTCTCCACTTGAAGATCTTGAATAACAGAAGGAAGGGAGTTCCCCTCAAGCCAATGTATCTCCTTATCCTGAAAGGTTGGTCCACCCTAACCAAGACACCCAAGAAGAGGTTGAACTTTTGGGAGAATTGAATAAATTGTGTCAAGATACACCTTCTCCAGGCCATCAAAAATTTTCACATTTACAACAAGCTTATTAAGGATAAATGTTTCAAAATTCCTGAGAGAGGAAGAAGAGATACCCCCACCATCAATTTTGTTGGACAACTATATGATCTGATGCTTGGAAGAGTAATCTCCCCAGAGTACTTGGATCTTGGTAGCCCAGTAGTGGATTTTCATATCGATGGAATTATGCTCCCTATATCTTGATTTATCTTAGGGATGGAATCAATGTGATGACCATGGAAACCATGTTGAAGCTCAATCTCTAATGGACTTTGAGGAAGATCACTACAATGTTGCATCTTGTAGATAGATCCACAATAGCTCCTAATGGAGTTATTGAGGATATTATGGTATCCATTGACTCCTGGGAGTACCCCACTAATTTCCTGGTCCTCCATCCCAAAACCAACCTTAATGAATATCCTCTCATCCTAGGAAGACCTTGGTTGGCCATTGTTGATGCCTACATTACTTGTAGGGATGGGAACATGACTATTAAAAATGGACATTTATCAAAACAACTCGTGTTGTATCCTCCTACTCAACCCTCTATTAAGAATGGTTTACCCTTCTAGTTAGAGGATGAGGAAGAGGAAGAATTTTATTAGACAAACCCCTACCTAGTCTACACATTGTACATTGTTATAGGGGGAGGGAAAGTTAATGAAGAGGACCTTATTGACGATATCTTACAGAATCAACCCCCCACTACCATATCAGTTGATGAACTAATGAAAGAGTCTAAGAGTAATCCTTGGACTGATTTGTTCTTTGTTGACTTAAGCCTAGAACATGCCAAAGTTGTGGAGATTGGCCCAACCAGAACTATAAAGATCAACCCCCCTCTCTTTGTTGAGTGGGAAGAACAGTTAAGCAGTGTGTTGAGGCAACACTTGGATGGTTTTTCTTGGGATTATAAGGAAATGAAATGTGTGCATCCTTTAGTCTGTACTCATCATATTTACATCAAAGAGGGATGCAAGCTTGTGCATAAACCCCAAAGAAGGATGAACCCATATCTTAAGGACATTGTGAAAGAGGAATTACAAAAGCTACTAGATGCAGGGCTCATATATCCCATTTTAGATATTGAGTGGGTGCCCCCTCTTGTTTTATTTCCTAATAAAAATGGGAAGTGGAGGAATTTTTTTTACTATCGAGAGCTTAACAAGGCTAAAAAGAAGGCCCATTTTCCTTTGCCCTTCAATGACCAAGTCCTAGATGGCCTTGCAGGGAAGAAATTCTCCTCCTTCCTGGATAGATTTAAATTCTACAACCAAATATAGATCAACGCTAAAGAAAAATATAAGACCACATTCACATGTCCTTGGGGTACCTTTTCCTATAGAGTCCTTCTAGTCAGTCTGTGCAATTCCCCTGCTACTTTCTAGATGGAAGTTCTAAGTATCTTTATTGATCTTGTTCATGACACTATCAAGATATACATGGATGACTTCACTCCTTATGGATGTGACCTCCATGAAGCTATTTCTAATGTGTGGAAAGTCTTAAAGAAATGCATTGAAATGAATATTTCATTGAGTCCTAAAAAATGTGAAATTTTATGAATGTAGGGATGGTCCTTGGCCATTCTGTGTCCAAGGAAAGGATACATGTTGACCAAAACAAAATTTCCATCATCAAAAGGATCCCTATCCATAAAAAACAAAGAGATGTCAGGATTTTCCTTGGATTATCTGGGTATTATAGAAGGTTCATTAAAGACTTTAGTAAAATGGCTTCACCCTTATTTGGATTACTAGCTAAAGATTAATATTATTGTTGGACAAGCAACTATCAAGAAGCCCTCGAAGTATTAAAAGACAAGGTGACCATTGCACCCATCCTTAGAGGTCCCAACTGGGCATTACCTTTCCACATACACACAAATGCCTCATATAAATATATAGGGGTAGCCTTAGGACAAGTGGAAGGAAAATTTCCCTATGTTATTTATTTCATCAGTAAGAACCTTTCTAAGGCTCAATTAAATTATATTGTCACTGAAAAGGAACTTTTTGTTGTGGTACATTCTTTGAACAAGCTTCGGCATTATATTACTAGTTATCAAACCTTTGTTCAATCATGCAGCCATTAATCATTTAATGAATAAACATGATGTCAATCTAGGATAATTATATGGTTGTTATTATTGCAGCAATTTAAGTTGACTCTTATTGAAAAACTAGGGAAAGAAAATGTGGTTGCAGATTTATTGTCAAGACTAAACCTGCCTACAGAAAAGGAAGAGATGGTGGATGATCAACTCCCAAATGAACGCCTCTTTGCCATCTCGTTGATTTCTCCTTGGTTTTCTGATATATCCAACTATTTGTTTATTGGTAGGTTCCCTCCTAATCTATCCTCCAAGGAGAAAAACAATATTGTTAGGAAAATGGCCCCATTCACTTGGATTGGGGGGAATATTTTCATATTAGGGCCAGATCAGATCCTAAGGAGATGTGTGAGGGAAGAGGAGGTATTTGAAATCCTCTCAGCATGCCATGATGGACTTTGTGGGGGCCACTTTGCTGCTAAGAGGAAAACCTTCAATGTTCCACAAGCAAGTTACTACTGGCCCTCTTTACATCAAGATGCAAGGAGGTACACCACCAGGTGTGATCAGTGCCAAACGATGGGTAATCCCACACCTAAGGATGAAATTCCCTTACAACCACAAGTGACTCTAGATCCATTTGATAAGTGAGGCATGGATTTCATTGGACTTATTGATCCCCAATCGCGATAGAAGAAGTGCATCATTGCGTGCATTGATTACCTGACTAAATGGGTTGAGGAAAAGAAAATCAAGGCAGAAACTGAGCAAAAGATGGTTGAGTTTCTGAGGGAGAACATCTTCTAGAAGTTTATTTTTCCAAGATAATTAGTCACTGATCAAGGAGCACAATTCACATCAAATCTTATCGAAGATCTCATGAGGTAGCACCACATCAAGCACAGGACATCCAGTGCCTATCACCCTCAGAAAAATGGGTAAGTGGAAGTCACAAACAGAGAATTTTATAACATTATAACCAAGGTTGTTAGCAGCAGTAGAAAATATTGGGCAAATATGCTTGTAGAAGCTACTTGGGCCTACAATTCAACTTGGAAGACCACCACTGGATTTACTCCATTTGAACTAGTCTATGGAAAGAAAGACCTGTTGTCCATTGAATTTGAATACAACACCTTAAGTATGGAAGCTGAGTTAGACTTGGACCTCACTACAGGACAATAAGAGAGGTTTCTCCTACTCAATGGTTTAGATTAATTTAGGCTGCAAGATCTCCTGCACACTGAGGTAATCCAACTACAAAGGAAGATTTTGCATAACAAACACATTAAGCATAATACTTTTCAAGAAGGAGATTGGGCCCTACTGTATGATTCCAGATTCAAGGATTTCAAGGGAATTTTAATGACAAGATGTTTGGGTCCCTATCTAGTAGAGAGATTTCATGAGAATGGGTATGTCCATATCATAAAAATTGATGAGGAAGGGATTCCCTTACTTGCCAATGGTTATAGGTTGAAGTTGTATAAAAGACATTTTTCCAAGGAAGAGTTTATTAGTTCAATAAATAGAGAATTGAATGTGATTGGGAGGCTCACAACCCTTAATCCACAAAGCTTCTAAAAAATAAAAAATAAAGGGCCTTTATTAAAACCTCTATGAGGCATCTAAGGTTAACTCTAGGGTTGAAAACCTATCTGAGGTAGCCCAAGAGCAAAAACAAAAAAACAAAAAAAATGACCCCCAAGTGAAAAGCTCCTCTGAGGCACCTAGGGTAGGCATGCAAGTTGAAAACATATGCAGAGGAAATCTGCATGTCTCAAAAAAAAAAGAGAAATAAATAAGACACAAGTGAGGAGTCCTTACACCAATCTCGCTAACATCTCTCTTTTGCGGGACTCCAGACAATGAGAAGAACATTGGTTACAAAACAGGCTCCACATATTCATTTCTCCATTCTTCCTAGATATCCATTACATTTTCATCCTTTTCATTCACCTCCATACCTCTCTCCATCATCTAGCCAATAGTTGGACAATGTTTTGCCTCATTTTTGAAATGCTACATGATTTTCCTGAATTGCTATGGGAGCAACTTAAATTACTACAGGAGGCAGATCCAACAAGAGAAAGGGGCCAAAAGGTCATGTTTTCCTTAGGAAATGTTGGGAGGGGTCCACCAAAATCCCTCCATCACTAATCCACTCCATCTGGCTAAAATTCATCCTCAATATTCCACTTTTCTATACATAAAGGAAAAAAAAACCCCAAAAAACTATGCCTTCAACTTTTTCATTGCATACACCACCCTCTAATGATTCTAATATTGTCCCCGTACCTCCTATTCTTTGTCTATGTCCTCGAATGCAATATGAGGTCTTAAGGATGGATGAAGTGATTGCTACATGAAGGGGATCCCTCCTGTAGCATCCTGCACATTAACAATAGAATTCTGAGCCAATTTTTTTACAGCCCCATAGTAGAAGATCCAGCAACCCTGAGGCATCATGAGGAAATTTTTTAAGCTGATAAGTGACACACAATCCCTAGAAATGAGATGGCAGGTCATCCATCCATTTCAACAGCAGCAAAATGAGCATTGAGAAAAGGCTTGCACAACAACAAAAAGGAAAAGGGATTTCGTCAGTAAAAAATCATCATGTTATGCACATAACGGAAAAAATATGTTTAATGATCGAGAATGGAATTTTTTTTGGGTCGTAATTGGCCAATAAACTTGGACATCTTCAATTATTTAACTACAATTTACTCAACCACCATGTAATGTGGAAAATTCAAGTTAAGTGGGGTGATGATTACAAGGAGTGGGGACAATGGTTCAAAAAGGGAAACTCATGCAAAATCTAAGTCACCAAAGAGCTTCGATCCTTCACCCCAAAAAGGAATAAAAATTACAAGGCTCGACTCTATTTGCATAATCGCTCATTTCTAGAAAATTATTGGAGAAGGACGAACTAGATACTACCAGAGACTGCCTAGGGTGCCACCGAGTTGCTACAGACTGAGTTTGCAAGTTTATAGGAATTGTTACAGGAGGAGCTACATGAGGGTTTGAATTGCTACAAGAAGCACAACAAGGAAGCTATAGGGAGAATTAAGGGGAGAAAAAGGAGCCAAAACTACCAGAGATTCTCTTCAAACCATCATGCACATAAGAAATTCATCCTAAAAAGAGTAAGTGGTCTCCTCCCTCTCTAATTCCTATACACCTGCATGAGGAATTATGCTTGAATTGTGTGTCATGTAGCAAACAATTTTGCAGTAGTTTCATTTGAAATTTACTATATGATAAGGTAAGATATGGACAGATAAAAGTTTGTATTTTTTTATTAAAAAAAAATATATCATCCTTCTCCTCCACTGATAAAAAAGGAAAAATTTGACACTATCTCTGCACCTGAGACTCTGTTGAGGCCAAAATTGAAATTCACCCAAAATAACCCCAAGAAGGAGTGGTAGGAGCAATGGGGGGAGGTTTCAACAAAAGAGAACCCATAGACACAAAAATAATCCATCAGCATCCCCCTATTCTGGACATTTCCCTAAGACATCAATGGATGGGGTTCTTTGAGCAATTAAAGGGGTATGATGATGAGATAACTCAAGAGCTTTCCATGGTACTAAATTCTCAAGGAGAAAATAGTGCCACTAATATTGTTAGAGGACTTTCTATCTCTTTAAATGTTGAAATCATAAGCAGAGTGACTACCCTACCCTTGGGAGTTCAATGGAACAAGGAGGATAACGCAGTAAGTGTTACAGCTAGAAAAAAATTTCATTCGTAGAGAAAAGCCTGTAGAATATAAAAATGGAGTGAGAAGAGAGAGTCTACCTTACCCTGGGATGAAGTAGCCTATCACATCCTCAAATACATATCTTGTGAGGGGAGGTTGAGAATTGTGTATGCCTATCCTTTTAGGTTGCTCCATGAGCTAAGGTTCAAAGTAGAATTACCCACTCCACAGAGACTCAGTGTTCCACATTTCCTCTTGTATTTTATCATTGAAATGAGCCAAAAATTGAGGGAAAGGAAACACCAATACATTTCTCATCATAGCCTCATTAATTTGATTATTATGGATGCCTTGAGACACCTAAGGAACCCTGTGCTATGGAATGATTTTGTAGACATGGATAGGGAAATTTTCATTGAAACACAATTCATTACTTCCATACAGCAAGAAGGAACATCAACCTCTAGTATTGAGGGTAGGGAAGGAAAGGAGGAAGAGAAGGAGGAAGCATAAACCAAGGAAGAGAAGGAGGTAGAAGAAACTGAGGAAAGAGAGGAATAGAAGCAAAGAACAGAGGGAGAGAACCCTTAGGAGACCAACAAACCTCAAGAGATAGAAATACAAGGACAACAATTAAGCCTTTGACCAAGAAACATAGAGCAAGAATTAGATACCACATTGGCCACACTTGGCACACCTATCAAACCCAAAAGAAAGAAGCCAAGCAAGGCCCCTTATATTTTAAAACAAGGAAGAGCACCAAGATAAGACAAGGGAAGCCTCAACCTCCTTCAAAAATCCCTATCATAATTGATGAATCAGCAAGCAAAAAGGAAGAAGTGGGACATAGTGAGAGAAAGATTGAGGAAGTTACCTCTCCTAAGGCCAAGACTAAGCAACCTATGCAACCCATGAGGAGGCCCACCACTGGAGAATTCACATTTAAAAGGTGCAAGACACAAGTTGCCCTGTTACAAGAGGAAACATAAGTGCTACAAGAGAAACAAGGGCTACTACATGAGAAACATGGGTTGCTACAGGAGTGCTACAGGAAGAGGCATCCGCTCCAAAATAGGAGGAAAAATGTTGCCAAGAACTCCAATAGCCTAATCCACAACCCAACCTAGCATCCTACTACAAATTTATTGAGGGAGGTAGGATTATACCTGAGAAATTTTTTATCCCACTCTTCCTTGAGTTGGAGAAGGAAAGAGGTAGAACACATAGATGGATGAAACTTGAGAAATCCAAACAGGTAGACGATGTGGGCCTCATGGAGGAGAAAATCAATGAAATGGGAAAGGAATTGAATGACTTGAGACTAAGGGAGTCATTCATAAGGGAGAAACTATAGGCAGAAAACACGAGGCTAAGAGAGCACCTACAAGAAAAAGTGACACAACTTGCCACTATGGAAATTTTATCTATGGAAGTCATACAATGCAGGAATTCATCCAAATCCTATGCCATTTTCCTCAAGGAGCAGTGTTTGTAATTCCAGACAAATACGCTAGCACAGTATGGATCCTTACCTTTTCAAGTCTATAGACAATTCATTGACTTTTGCAGAAAGGAAATTATTGAGGATAGAGACAAAATGGTTGAGTTTTACATGCACAATCTGATCCTCACAAACATGAATTTATGGGGCCCCAACTTAAGATTGGGAGACATGAAACTGATGGAATTTCTATCTTGGTTGACCCATGAGGAAACAAGGGTTGAAGAGGTGAAAAGGGTGATGGAAAAGGAAGAAAATGATCCCTTATACATCATAGTAGAATTAGTGAGCCCCAAGGCTATCATTTGCAACCATAATCTCATCTTATCTAATCCTAAATTTTCACATAGGTACATGGAAGCCCAAGAAGAATCCATCTTACGTTTTGTGGACACTTTAGGATGCTGGGGACAGAAATTTTGTAAGTGTGCTAAAGAAGATGGCATGCCCTACCTCACAGTTTGCAAATCAAAGAGTATCACTCTCCAAAAAGAATAAGGAATTCCTTGGAGAGAACCCCACTATACAAAAGAATCATGCAAAGGTTGAAGATCAAGTGGATAGGACTTAAAATCATTCCTCCTTTACTGTTGGGCCTACAAGAGATAAGAAACCAGGCAGAAGAACAAAAGGAATGGAAAAACATAGAAGAAAATGCAGGTTTCTATCCATATGAAGGCACACCATCTGAGATGCCTTGGGATGTTAGAGAGGCCATGAGGGCCATGAATGGGCTTCATATCAGTGACTGAGTTTCCCAAAGGGTTAGAAACACCTTCAGCAAGGGGATGATGATGGGTCCCATAAATAGGTATATTTTGACATTGATTTTGCTATCCTCCTGCCCTTAAAACTCTCATTTTATCACATTAATTCACATTTTTAGTCATAATATGCTTAGTAAGAATACTAAAGGGTGTTTTTCATGTTGCATGGTCTAATGTGATTAATATGTGGGAAAAATAAGAATTTTAGGAGATATTTACTATGCACGGGCTTGATGGAGATAACCAGAGAGAATATAGGAGGATTTTCCACCTCATTAACTCTCCAACTCGGAATGAGATCACAGAATCCTCACCAACAACTTGAATTCAGTAGTAGTCAAGGAACTCCAAGTACATGTGAAGACCAAAGTGAACCAGATCCACAAATATCGAGATTTTGGAGGGAATCACTCCTCTTTTCAAGGGAGCTCCCCTTAGCTACCTTTTGTATAAATAAACCAGCCAAAAGGCTCATTAGGATTTGAATTTTTGTTGCAGCTAGGAGTAGCAACTGAGATCCTAGTGCTTGACATTGTTATTCTCATCTTTCATATGATGCATGGGAATCTTATTTTTTGTTAATGAGAGGTTCACTATTGGTATGCATCTGAGTTAGTTTTGGAGGGCTGAAACCCTTGGGTTTGGGACCATCCTAGAGGCTTTAATCCCTCCATTGTATTTCTTCCTTGTTCTTGTTCAATTCATTGAAATTATTTTTGTTTAAATAGGTATTATATCATAACAAAAATTGTGATTGCAGGTTTTTCAATAACCTCTCTTATGGGAAGAGTGATTGGAAGATCTACAATAACAAAATATGTGTTTATGATCTCTTTGAAATTTTTAAGTATTCGACTGCAATCCTTCTGCATTTTTATTTTCTGGAACTTATAAGTTAGCAACATTGGTTTGGAAATTTGATTTGTGTTGTAGGGTAGAGTATATTTTAATAAAATTCAACTCATCCTTTCCATGTTAATTTACTTTGTTGTAATAGTGATTATTTGATGCATGTGTTTGACTAGTTTCCAGGGATTGTGTTGACCTGCAGGGGTGGGAACACCTTTCTACATCCACCTAGGAAACTTCATCTCCCTCCTAGACACCTCACATTGTGTCCAAAATCTACCATCGAGATCACTCTGCTAAGGTAAATGGAGGACACCGTGGACACAAACTTTGGTGCAAGATAGACCTCTGATGGGTACTAGGCTTGGCTAAGGGGATCCCAAACCCTTCACTCACCTTCTTCTACCTTCATCCACCTTATTCTACCTTTAATACCCCATTCATGTCCTCAAAAATCTCTCACACCCCCTCATGTAGCAAAACAAGGCCACCTGTAGCACTTCTTGTAGCAGACATATAGCATTGTTTTCTTCAACCAGATTCACTCCAGATTTCGTCCTTTGAGTATTGAAGTTGAGTAATGGCCCACAAGCCTTGATTTCATTATCCAGGTAATTCTAAGACTGCTCCGACCCCATTTTCTCTTCACTGCAAACATAAGATAGCAAATAGAATTAGAATTAGCATTTTTTCATAGTTTTGTTGAAGGTTGAATTTCTCATTTTCAAGCAAGTGCAAATAGATAGATGATACATGAAAGTAGGTTGTTACATTGATTAGGTCTAGAAATAGAATAGTATGGTTTACTTCTGCAACTAGACTACCCTTTTTCCTTTCATGCAATTTCAATTCAACATTTACATTGAATGGATGACACTTTCAGTTCTGTAGTTATAATCATGGTAATCTCCTTGCAATTGTGACATTTTTTTCTCATGTAGTTATTTGAGTGGTCTCTAAAGACCTTAATTTGATCTCATGACTGAGGATAACATGAGTAGAACCTAACCTGTTGTGCATATAGCACTATCACCTCTAAGTTTGTATGAACCCCAGGTTGATAATTTAATTTGAGGAGCCCTTGGGAGTTGCAACATCCTTGGTGAAACACCAAGGCTCATAAAATATACAGTGGTTGTAGTGGTTTCTAGCATCCTTTCACTGGTGTGTTATGGTTATTTTATTTTTATCTTTTCCCCCTTTCCACTTCTTTTTCCCCTCCTTAAAAGTGTCTTGGTGATCCTTTTTCTTTGATCCACTTGATTTCCCTTTCTTCTTGCCTATGTTTTCTAGGTATTGTGCCTATACACAATCCTCATCCACCAATATGGGCTTAAACATCATCACTTACTTATGCATATGGTTTTGTATACCCACCAGATACTTTAGGAATACATCTGGGTTCTTTGGGGAGATACCCAGCATTATGGTCATGTTTTTTAACTCTATGGTGTAATCAATACACTTTTCACTGCTTCTTCTTGAAGTAGTGCCACCATATACAATGGTATTCTACATACCTAATAGGGTAAAATTGTGTTTTTATGAGGGTTTTAAAGTCCTCCCACTTAGTCACTAGAGGATCTCCCTCCCACCTCAATGTCTTTGTGTGGCTTTCCCACCAGGTCATGGCATTGGCCTCTAATTTCAACTGTGAAAATGAAATCTTTTGTTCTTCCTCTATCTAATGAACACTAAAATAAACCTATGATTGTCACAACTAGTTATTTAGCTTCAAAGTGACAATCTTACGTTGGTATTCCTTGCTATCAACCTTCGCCTCCATTTTGAATAAGTATTATGAATGGTTCATGACACTCAAACTGGGTTGATATCTTTTAGGTCCTTTTTTCATCTAATTCTCTATTTCGTCCCGATCCCTTGATCTCCCATCTAATCAATCATTTGCATTAAAATACCCATCTTCTCCAAATATCCCAAGCTTATTTCTCAGGGCTGGCATGAGGAGATTCACATTACATCTTATATCTACAACGTGTGCTTCCATTCACAAAACAATCTCCTATGTTGGATCATGACGATTATTTATGTATTCATCAACCATGACTAGGTTTTTATATATTTTTTCTTCATCGATCTAAATCCCTTGTGAATCTCCATAATATACCTAAATATGCTTTAATACCTATATGATCCATAAAATCCCATGTATATTCCATTGGAAAGTTCATCACAATCTATAGAAGAGAGGGGAATAAAAGAGTCGGTATTTATAATGACTCATTTATTTCTTAGATAATTCTAAGAATAAATTATTTATAGATCCGATAAATTATACTTAAAAATATGAAATCTAAACTATGAGGGTTTATTTCGGATTAGATTTTTGGATCTGTAAATTATATTTTATTGCATATGCATGTAACTTATAATTAAGAGAAAAATAGATAACACAAAAATAAAAACTCACAAACCATGATTTGACACAAGATATAACCTCAAAAACCCTTTCGAGAGAAAACCCAACTGGAAGGTGAAGTCGCTCCACTTCTTCTTCTCTAAATAGAAAATGGATACAAGTACAAAGAAGTAAGGCATGTGGTATGTGGCCTGCTACAGTGCACAAATCCTCTATGTGTTTTATTTCCCTATCCCTCTCGACTACTCTTCTCATCTATGGACCAAGTGCACTAAAAAAGAATGGAATCACTTTTCCTCGCAGTGGCCTAATTATAACACAGCTTGATAGCCTACTAGAGCTTAGATTTGACTCCCTCGACTCTTAATCAAAATTACAATATGGAATATTCTAGTCTTTTCATCATGATCACATGGTCAGCCTAATTTCCTAAGTAATGGGGGCTAATGTGGCATTCTCTCAAATTATGGTGGTGAAAATAGGAAGATCAACTTCCAAGTGGCATGACTTTTGTGTGCAAACTCTAATTGAGGCAATTCTTGCACCATTGAAAGGTATTTATGTGTAGAATATGAAAAAATTTGTTGCACTAAAGTATAAAAGTTTTACCTACAAACAAATGTTTTTTGATGCCTCAAAATTCTCCCCGAAGGTTTTAGACTCAATTTTCCAAACTAGGTCCAACTAGTAAAAATGGCCTTGAGTTGATTCCTCCACTTTTTCCTCTATGAGAACATCAATATGCATGAAAAACAATATAATTATCTAATCTGGATCAAATCATGAGGGTAGGGGTTGAGAGGACAAGATTTTAACAAGTTAATTATGATGGTAGGGGTTGATAAGATGGGGACCTCATCTTCTAAGAAGGATGGTGGAGACTCTTGAGCACGTCATATTTGGGAATTCAATGACAGGGTTAGGGACATTTACAATTCTCTACCACTTTGGTAATATATTTTCTTTCTTCCTACTCTTATATCGAGCCTTGATATTTTTTTCACATAGGAAAATCTGGGCAAATCAATCTCGAGGGGAATCAAATCCCGCTGGCCAGACTGTCAGGGCCTAACCCCAAGGGCGTCGAGGATAATTGACCCTGTGACCTCTCGATCGGTGAGGCACTTAACAACAGGGACTCGACCAGTTGAGCTAACCCCTGGGGCTATCAAGCCCTGATGTTGCTTCCATCATCAATCATGACTTTCAGTTGTTGCACATTGTCTTAAGCTTGGGGGGCTTACCCTTCTCGTATGGCTTTCCCTTCATTGTTGGTGGCTATTTTAGAGGGTGAGGGGCTATCCCAACCTTTTACAAAGATTCATCCCTCCTTGCATGATTTATTATTCACCTTCTTCTAGGACCTTTTACATCTCTTAGCCCCATACTAGTTGAGCATCAGTTGTACCTTATTGCCTCCTATAACCATGACGTGTCTACATGCACATTATCACAAGGGAGGGGAAGCAAGTGGAGAAATTGGTTGCTACATTACTCTCTGACTTACGTTACCTCATAACCTCTGGCTTACATTACCCTAAAATGATGCAGGGCACTTCAATATCAATTATTAGATATTTTTTAAAAACAATAATTTTATTATTAATTTAGATACTTATTAGGGAGACTGGCCAAATGAACTGCAATGTTCACTTGGAGACAAAATACCTACACCTTTAATCACTTTATACACTCATCATTTAATCAGAGTGGGTATTGGCTTTCCCATCCTTTGATAAGCAGAGACTTTAAAACCATAAGTATTCTCTTTCCCATCCTTCGATAATCAGTACCATCAAAGTGCGTATTTGCGTTCACTTTAATGGAAGGAGATACAGTGAGGGGAAATTGTAAAATGGTATTATACCCAATGAAAGAAAAAATTATAATGCTGGACTATGCATATATGATAAAATTTTGAAAAAAAAAAAAACATGAAAATTGGTTGATTGATAAAATTATTAGCATTTTTTTTATTAATATTAGAAATGTTTCTTATGGTGCCCTAAACTGCAACGAATCCTTATATGTTACTATGTAACTTGATGAAGTGTGGGTTATGATTGGTAAAAATCACCTTGTTAATTTTAAGTTAGTTAATCGTCTTTCATAGAAAATGTTGTTAGGTAAAGTGTTGGTTATGACCAGTAAAAATTATCTTGTTAATTCCAAGTTAGTTAATCGTCTTTTATGGAAACATTATTATAAGATCATTATAAAGATGGGTGGATTAGAAGGTTTTCTGATAGATTAGAATATCTATCTAATGGATTTATAATGATTTTTTATATCAAATCTAATCACCATGGCCAAAGTACATACAATTTTATTCCACATTTGAGACATTTGATAACAGAGAAATATTTTTATTGGTTTTCTCTGAAATCTTGATAGACCATAAATTATGTTAATATATCGGTGGTTTTTTAGAGAAAAAGAATGTAACTAATTATTATGATATACAATTATCACTACAAGTATATGATTTTTAATATATGCATATAAATTATGTTCCTATATTTTTCCCTTTATTTTTGGTGGGCGAGATTTATTCATGCATGAAATAAGAGGTATGTTCCAAAGTAGTTTATGTTCATTTTTTACTTGGTAAAGAATTGGGAGGAAATTATATTTTTTTTTTTTGGAAAATAGATTTATGTATAAAGATATTTTACGATGGTTTGAGTTATTTAATGATGAGATATGGTGACAATTTAGTATATCAAATATGATAATATCAAAGGAATCAATGGATGTGTGAATTTCATGATATCATGTATCCATTGTGCATATATGTGATAGAACTATAACTAACAGATATGAATTATGCATAGACTATAACTATAATTAGTAGATCAAAACTATAATTGAGAGTTAATGGATGCAAAAACATTATTTGAAAATGGTATCAAGAAATATAGATATTTATATGCTTTTTTATGTATCATGCGAAACATGCATACCATGTTTTAAGTTAATTCAAGATAACATAATATGGCTTAAATTTTTCACTATTAGACATCATGATATGTCACATGCATATGAATGAACATCATGATATGCATTATTTTTGTGATGGGATCATTGTATTGTTATTTACACAAGTTTGCTTGTTTCATATATTTTGATCCTTTATGATTAAAATTGATGCATTGACATTATGATTAGATGACGTATAATAGTCGTTTTATGCATTGACCTCAAGATTGTCAATACATTTTTATTATACTTGATGTTATTATATGCTTGTAACAATAGTTGGCTCATAGAGTTGCCACAATATAATAAGTCAATGGTATAGTACAAATCACAAGTTGGATGCCAGAGATTATACTAGTGAATAACATCAAAATTGTAATTATATCATGAAATGATGTCTTGGACCAACAAGGAGGAAACCATAATTCATGAATTAATCGGAATGTGATGATAAATTTGGCATAAAAATAGAGATGATTATAAATTCCCACATGTGATGGGTCATCTCCCTATTAATGTAACATGTATCAGTTGCATTATAAATTTATTGAGAAAATAAATTGGCATATTGTAATCTGCCCATAGAAATATTATGAGGACACAATATTTTCCTTTTATTATTGTTAACATTGGTTAATAATCTAAATTATAGTCATACATGAATTACATCATGTTTTTTCTTTTTTCATCCATTCCATCTCAATTATGTATAATGAATCATCTTGTGTTCCAATGTTAACTAGTGAAAATTTTGAGTGGAAGGAGAAAATTATCCTTGTGTTAGGGTGCATGGACTTGGATTTGGCATTATGTGAGAATGAACCACCCATCCCTCCAAAAATATAGTACACCAGCAAAAAGGGCCTTATATGAGTAGTGGGAGAAATCTAATTGCTTAAGTTTAATGTGAACCATGTTGTAAAAGGTATTCAAGATTTCATTCTAGAATTCTTTAAGGAAAAGGAATTCATTAATGTTGTTGAAAAATAGTATGTGATTTCTAAAAATTCGCTAGCCAACACCATAATGAACAAACTATCATCAATGAAACTTGTCGATAATAAGGGAGTATATGAACACATTATGGAAATTGGAGATATAGCCACTCAGCTGAAAGCTTTATAGGTCACATTCTTAGAGTGTTTCCTTGTCTAATTTGTACTTGACTCCCTAACTACAAAATATAGGTCATTTATTCCTATAACACACATAAGGATAAATGCTCAATTAATGAACTATTGAACATGTGTGTTCAAGATGAAGGGATATTGAAGCAAGAGAAACTAAAAACTTTCATCTGATGAGTCATGAAAAGGGATCTTTATGAAAATAAATGGTAAAGTTGTCAATAAGGATACCATCAAATGCATTTTCTACAAGAAGAAAGAACACATCAAGAAAGAGTGTTCCAAATATAAAGCTTGGGTTGAAAGGAAAGGTTATCTCGTTTCTTTAGTGTATTATGGATCTAATATGGTTGACATTTTCATAACACTTGGTGAATTGACTCTTGTTTTATAATTCATATTTGTAATACCATGTAGGCTTTAATAAATCAAAGAAAACCAATGGATAGTGAGCACTTAATATATTTAGGAAATAAGAAGAGTGTTCATGTGGAATCAGTTGGGACCTTTAGACTTATCCTAAAATATAGCTTTATTGTAAATCTTGAAAGGATGTTTTATGTTCCTTATTTCACTGAGAACCTTATTTCAGTCTCCATACTTATATTCCCCATGGTTTTAATTTCAATTTTACTAGTTCTATTGTTAGTTTTATCAAAGACTCATTTGTTGTAGGTGATGGAACACTTGTTGATGGTTTGTATAAAGTCCATTTAAATCTTTCTTTTGATTTTGAGTTTTAGCCTTGCATGGGAATGTTGGCATTAAGTGTGGTATTATGAATAAAAGATACTCCATGCTTTAGCACAGGAGATTGGGACATGAGAATTAGGCAATTAATAAATTATGGATTCCTTGAGACTCTTGATTCCTTTTATTTTGGTGTTTATGTGAACTGCATGGAGGGAAAGCTAACCAAAAAAACCAAGAAAGGTTTCAAGAGGAGTTTGGAAATATTAGAAATAATAAATACCAATATAAGTGGAAATTTTTCGACTCCAAGTCTAAATGGTCATAAATATTTCATCTCATTTATAGATGATCACACATGATTTATAGATCTCTATCTGCTACTTCAGAAAAGTAAGGCACTATATGCTTTCAAAACTTATAAGGTAGAGGTACAGAAAAAAAAAACTAGAAAAATAATTAAAATTATGCGATCACAGAGAGGTGGAGATTATTATGGAAGTTATGGGTACAAGACAAAAGCAAGTTCCATTTTCCAAATTTCTTAAGGAATGAGGCATTGTTTCTCAATACACGATGCCCTGCTCACCACATCAAAAATGGCATAGTTTAAAGGAGAAGTTGTACACTAATCGACATGATGAGGAGTATGATTAGTAACTCTACCCTCCCATTATCTCTATGGATTGAAGCTTTAAAAACCATTATGTGTATATATATATATTATTATATATATATATATTTATATTTATCTAATATAATATATATATATATGTTGACGGTGTTGGATCTGCCAACATGTAAGGGGATCTCCCCAATAAGAAGTCCCAATTAGACCTTAGACTGTATGGTGTAGGAGTCCCAGCAGTGGGTCGTATAGTAATGCCTTGACCACGATGTCACAGAGAGGAAAGTAAGATAACTATGTTAGTAACAAGGATTTGACCGCTGCAGTGAGTCAAGGAAGTTGCATGAGAGGTTCTAACATAGGTGGGTGAGACGAGTGCACCCCTTGGCAACCTGTAATAGTACTCAGCTGGAAAGGGAACACACAAGAAAAGATACATCACAAGCTGGAAAGAAAGTCAGCTGGCAATCCAAAGTGACAGTTAAACCAACAGCACATCTACAATAATATTCATATAATTACATACAAAACAGTTCATACACAACTACGTAAGTTAAAAAACATACACTGCTAAAGCAACCAGAACAGTCCAACTACAATAACAACATATCCATGAAAACATGTTGCCTATTATTATATAAACAAGTGTAAGTTCCATTCATACAATACATCCATGTAAACTCACTAGCCCTAACAGTGGAATGTTATAGCCACATCTTCCTGCTCTTCCAAAGATATGTACTAGCTTCGTGCAGTGGAGAAGTCAAGGCGTGTTACAATACTATCCAAGCTCTCTCCAAGATAGTCTTATAGGAAGCTTGGCTGAACAAAATCCCATAGAATGAGTTATGAGGGAATATTTCTCGCAAAGGGTGGGGTGACACTTGACTTACACTTGACATCACGTTACATTACAATGCACATGTACTCATGTCAGACAACATGGCTTGAGAAAGCCATGCAAGACATCATTGACACTTGGTCTATTGTGATGAGACCAACTCTTTGGCATGTTTGTGATGGTGAAGGTGGTGAGTTGATGCCAAGCTTGGTCATCCTTGATGGTGTGCATGCACCCCATAGTGACATCTTGCTCAAGTGAACTCTTATCTTCGTTGCAACTGGTGCATTGGTTCGGATCCTTCATCCAACTCATCTGCTAACATGTGCATGATCTTCTTGGGTGCGATTGAACCAGAAATACATTGATGCATAGTGTTCATGCTGATCTTCAAGTGTGTGTCGGTGGGCATGTGCATCCACTTGTTGAAGTACATGTTCAACTCCAGTTGGACTTGCTTCTTGTCTTTGCCTTGGTGAGTGCGTTGAATGGGTTGGATCACGTGCCTGTGCACAATGAAATGAATCCCTTGAATGCGATCAACAACACTGATCGCCATGTCTACTCCGTGCCAACTACTGGGATGGATATTTAACATGTACGGGCATAGTTTCATCCATGAGTGCATGTTGTGCCCACTGTTGTTCATGTTCCTGCTACAACTCATTCGTCTATCTGTGTAGCTTCATGTTCTTCCCTGAGTTGTTGCTTCAACACATGCAACTCCATATTTGTTCCATTCTATTTCTTCGCATGATCTTCATGTCACATCGTCGCCTCATAACCTAAGTCTCCAAAGTTGCTTTCACCATCATTGGATCTGCTTGATCTTGCAACTTTGTTCCACCTCTGTGTTTTCAACAACCTTCCTCTTGCATTCGTTGTCTTTGCTACATTTTTTGTGTTCACTGCGTTCGTAGAATTCATTGCATTCGGTATGCTGCGTTCAGTTACTATTCATGATGCTTCTCATTGTGATGTTGTTGTTGTCATATCTTGATGTCCTTGTCTACGAACAACTTGATGTCTTTGTGAGCAGGCAAGCTCATAGATATTTGATCGACTGCACCTCTAGGTTTTCTATGAATGATGTCTTCAACTCTGCTCTCTTGGAAACCATTGTACCTACACTACTGAGAGGCAGATGAACACCTACAATACCTAGAAACATAGAAACACTCATGGAAATAAATATGTCAGTTGAAAATCAAAATGAACTTGAGAATTGACTTGCAATATAACTGTGTGACTGATCATGAAGGTCGTGTAATTTCAGCCGAGAGGTTGGAAGACTAACTGCCAAGACTGTGAAAGGCACATTCTAGGATGTTGGGAGACTGACTGACTGCTGGAACTACACAACGCATAGTTCATTCTAGTGGCTAACTGCTAGAATTGCACAATACATAATCTCAGTTGGCAATGGTTACAGGCTCAGTGACTGCATTGCACAATTTTATGGGCTAGCAATCACTATCCCTCATAAATGCACAAAAACATCCTGGAGGAGAGTGCCTGGGCATAAATGTTCAATTCCTGAGAGGAAGACAGAACCTTCTCTCTCAGGATTGTGCAATGTTGTCTTGGTGAGGCTCTTGGTGAGGCAGAGTCGGGGCCAAGGCTGACCAAACTTGCTAACGAGAAACTGAAAGTGAATATGAGTGTGAATGCATGGCGATACCGAGTGTAAGAATAAGTGAATGATCATGCATGCAAATGGTGAATTAAATATTCAAAAAATGGAACAACATGCATGTGGGTGAGGTGATTCATCGAATCGTGAAAAACAGTTTCATGCATGCGATAGTAGTGAGATAACAATGCAAACTGAAATGGTGCTAGGACAAGCTAGTATACATGTAAATGACAGCAAGCATTCAAATAAATCAAGAAAACATTATTCGCACAAGTGAAAACACAAAAAGCGACAGAAATGCAACATAAGGCATGGAAAGCGGGCTTACCCCAAAACAACTAACTTGAATGTGTTGAATGCTCATAGATGTGATGTGGGATGTCAGAGCTACAAGGTTGATGTGAGGAATGAGCTTTGCAGCATCCGATTGATGATTTTTGATAACATCGAGGTTGTGATGCATAGGCCACAAATCTAGGGAAAGTGACACTTGGTGGGAGGTTTCTGAAATGATCCTTGCATGTAACATCCAACTGGTAAACATAGATCCCTAAAACAATGGATGCCTTTGCATGTTGCCTTGGAAGAAGCATCCCATGCATGCAATTCAATTTGCTCGGTCCCGAAGGGAACCAATCAACTCAGATGCACATGCAAGAGACAGCTCAACTGCTAGGAGAAAATGTGCATTTCTGGCTGGGAGCTAGGCTGGCCACCCAGGAGATTTGCACAATTTCTACGCAGAGTAGTTGAGTGCTGCCCATATTTGCACAAATTTTGGGCTGAGTAGCCTTTCTTGGGAAAATTGTGAATTTTCTCTGAGGGTTGACTCGTAGAATTGCACAATTCTAGAGCCGAGTAGGTTGTCGGTCAGGATTGCACAATTTCTAAAGGGAAGATTGGTTGCCCTCCAGAATTACACAATTTCTTGGGGGAGTTTCTCAGCCTGCAGCTGGACCAAGTCTGGGTGATCAGCCTATGAGGGGAGTGCATCAGGTTGTGATTGACAGGCTTCCTTTGTGCAAGAAAAACACTGAAGCTTGTGAACTTGACGAAGCAAGGAAAGTTGTTGTGAAGGTTTGGAAGGGAGGCTCCAAAACAAAGCTAAGGCAAAATTTTGGAGGGTGATTGTAGCCACTACAACACTTGGAGACACACTGGCAGAACTCCAGCTCTCTGAATGGACCTTGTTAGTGAAAAGCAAGTCTAAAACCTCCAGAAGTATTGTTCAGTTCTCAGCTTGTCCTGGTTTCACACTAGATTGATTGTAAGATGTAGAATCTGCCAAGCTCTTGGTCGATTGACACACATTCCAAGCCAAGGAAACACAATTGTTTCGATTGGGGTTGAGGGGTATATTGGTGCACAAGTAGTATAGTCATCAGAGTCTTAGTTTCATCTTTGGTGTTGCTCTGTTGCCAACAAGCCTGGACAGTACCCTGATGGAGTCACATAGGAACACAAGCATGGCTCCGCTGCCAGCGAGCCTAGTCAGTACCCCGGTGGAGTTACTTGCATCACCTCTCTGCATAGGAAGCCTTTCTCTTCTTTCACCTAACTCATTTTTCATTTGAATTTTCACTTTTCATTTTTTCATTTTTTCAATTGTGCATAGGACTTATTCATTTCAGAGGCAGAAGAGGGATCCCGACTTATTGAGAGCAGAAGAGGTTGTTCCAACAAAGGAGTAGTTTATTATATCTCTGACATGCCTGTTAAGGTTTTCCCCCTCACGTTACTCTACTTGACTGAGCTGACAAGAGTTAACCCAAAAACAACTTACATAGAGAAGGTGACACTAGTTAGCACACAAGTGTTGTGTTTTCACCAAGGTTCACTTCGAACAGTACGTATTTTCCATCGACATATCATGGACTGAAAGTAACAAGTTCTTCATACATAGGCAGGATGACAGATAACCAAGTAGTGATAATTGCACAAGGCCTCTTGTACTTTACCCAGCTT
>APFE031476070.1:25360-46259 GCA_000404065.3 Pinus taeda | reverse complement strand
CGAAAACCATCGCGTCCAAAACCATGGACTGAAAACCATCGCGTCCAAAAAAACATGTGCGAAAATCATGCACAAAAACATAGGTGGGTCCGCCCAACCTAACATAGGGTCCAAAACCAAAATTTTCCGGGGCGCTGCCCTGGACCCCATAAAGTGGAGTTACGGGTACACCTCAAACCCCCTATTAACTATGTGGAAAGAATATAACACAACCCAACTATTCTGTGGAGCTCCCATGGTGCTATGCTACACTGAAGGCAGATGTTGAGTGTATGCATTCTCTTGATTGTGTCATGCAAGCAAACGTGAGAAAGGTAGACCACTTGTGTTGTGCATGTGTTCTTGTTGTGTAAGATTCCTCTAATGCATGAGAGATGGGATCATATAGTTTGAGTGGAGGAATTGAAATCTGGGTGTTTGGTTGATCTTCAATGTAAAGAATAGAGTGATGAGGAGCCTTGAGTGTTTCAACAATTTCTTGACCATAAGTGAAACCAACCTCAAGACAGCGAGGGCCTGACATAACCATCAACTCGGTTTGAAGTGCCTCAACATCCTACGGGTTTTCGACTTCGTTGACACATAGATCATTGCAGACCAGTTTCTTGGATAGATTAACAATGATTGAATCAACATCATGATTGGATGAGGAAGTGAATAGATCACGACAACCCAGATCAGAAAATTTGAGATGTTCATGGGCATCCTCATGATTTGATGAATCGGGCAGAGGGGTAGATGAGAAGCAAAGATGTTCACCCTTTGTATTTTCAAGAAAGATAGATGACAGAATGGATGTATTTTCCAAGGAAGATGTGTCCTCTCCACACTGTAATGACATACTAACATCCGAGGTGTCATGTGAATGATCGGAAGTAGAAACATCTAGAAATTGGTTTACACAGGGGAAATCAACAGTGACATAATCACAAGGGATGTCAGGATGAAGTGGATGAGGCGCGGCTAGAAGGGAGTCATCCTTCACCACGAGCTCTTCTTTAGATTCCCGCACACACTTATCATGAATGATGGCACAGGTTGGTTACATAACACCAATTTTATTGACAGCTTGATCCTTGTTCACAATAGGTGTGGAGTCTAGAATGGGAGAACACTAGGTAGTACAATCCAGAGTATAAATAGAACGTGAGGACAGAGCTCAAGGGAATGATTCCATGTGACAACCAATAGGCTTGCAAGCCAAATCTACGCAAATATCAAGAGCAGGTGGGGTGGGAGAGTGTGACAGTTCACCAGAGGCCTGTGCATGATCTCCCACATCACTCCGCGGTGGTGGAGTTGTTTGATGAAGTGTAGGTGGACAATCACTTGTGATAGTGATTGTGCCTTCCTGTGATTGTGTAGCTCAATCACCGAAGTGTTCTGAGCGGGGTTCGAATATGTGAAGAAGATACTCAAAGCTTCCATCAAGAAATTCCCAATCAATATCATCTTTCGGGAATCTCTATGCAATATTACAAAAGCGTGTGTGAAACTGTTCAACGGATTCATCAGGTGCTTTTTGTAATTCCAGAATTTATTTATTAAGTGCTTTATAGTTAAATTGATTGAAAGCACAATTTATCTCTGGGACCAAATGAGCAAGAGAATGAATAGATTTTTCGAGCAGCATGGCACACCAATGCATTGGGTGCCCTCGAAGCGTGTAGATGAATATTTCACAGCTCATGTATTCTTCAAAGAATCCATATCTTTCGCATGAGCCTACAATGCCGATCGCATGCCTTACCAAGGCTACGTAGCCTCCACCATCAAATTTTTTATGAGACAAGTTATCTGAGAGACTTTTCGGGATGATGAAATCGTTTCCATAAGACATACATTCCAGAAGAGCAGCTCGTAGTGAGTCATAATAGATGTGTAGAGATTCAAAATAGATGTGAGGGCTCAGCTTGTCATCTACCCCTCTTTCAAGCACAAAAATGTTGACGGTGTTGGATCTGCCAACATGTAAGGGGATCTCCCCAGTAAGAAGTCCCAATTAGACCTCAAACTGTTTGGTGTAGGAGTCCTAGCAGTGGGTCGTATAGTAATGCCTTGACCGCGATGTTGCACAGAGGCAAGTAAGATAACTCGGCTAGTAGCAAGGGTGTGACCATTGTAGTGAGTCAAGGAAGATGCATGAGAGGTTCTAACATAGGTGGGTTGAGATGAGTGTGCCCCTTGGAAACTTGTAACAGTACTCAGCTGGGAAGGGAACACACAAGCGAAGATACATCACAAGTTGGAATGCAAGTCAGCTGGCAATCCAAAGTGATGGTTAAACCAACAGCTCATCTACAATAAGATTCATATAGTTTCATACACAGCTACGTAAGTTAAACAACATACACTGCTAAATCAACCGGAACAATCCAACTACAATAACAACATATGCATGAAAACGTGCTCGCTCTTATTATATAAAGAAGTGTAAGTTCCAATCATGCAATACATCCATTTAAACTTGCTAACCCCAATAGTGGAACATTACAGCCACATCTACCTGCTCCTCCAAAGAGATGTACTAGCTCCGTGTAGTGGAGAAGCCAAGGCAGGTTACAATATTGTCCAAGCTCTCTCTCCAAGACATTTTTATTGAAAGCTTGGCTAACCAAAAGCCCATACAATGAGTTATGAGGGACTATTTATAGAAAAGGGTGGGGTGACCCTTGACATTCCCCTTTGTGACAATTCAACTACCCTCGTGACTCTTCACCTACTCTATGACTATTACATCCAACTATTGACACTTGACTTACACTTGACATGACGTTACATTACAATGCACATGTACTCATGTGAAACAACATGGCTTGAGCAAGACATCACTGACATTCGGCCCGTTGTGATGAGACCAACTCTTTGGCATGTTTTTGATGGTGAAGGTGGTGATCTAATGCCAAGCTTGGTCGTCTGTGATTGTGTGCATGCACCCCATGGTGACATCTTGTTGAAGCGAACTCTTGCCTCCGTTGTAACTAATGCATTAGTTCGGCTCCTTCATCCAACTTGTTTTCTAACATGTGCATGGTCTTCTTAGGTTCGGCTGAACCGGAAACACACAGATGCATAGTGTCTGTGTTGATCTTCAAGTGTGTGATAGTGGTCATTCCCATCAAATTGCTAAAGTACATGTTTAGCTCAAGTTGGACTTGCTTCTTCTCTTCACCTTGGTAAGTGTGTTGAATGGGTTGGTCGCATGCATGCACATAATGACATGAATCCCTTGCATGCGATCAAAAACATTGCTCACCATGTCTGCTCTAAGCCAACTGTCAGGATGCACCCATTTTTGTTCTTGTTCCCGTTGCAGCTCATTCGTCTGTTTGTGTAGCTCCATGTTCTTCCCTGAGTTGCTGCTTCAGCACATGCAACTCCTTCTTTGTTCCATTCTCTGTCTTTTCGCGATCTTCATGTCACTTCATCACCTCATATCCTACATCTCCAAAGTTGCTTTCACCATCAGTGGATCTACTTGATCTTGCAACTTTGTTCCGCCTCTTTGTTGTCAACAACCTTCCTCTTGCACCCATTGTGTTCGTTGCATTCACTGAGTTTGTTGTGTTCGTTTCATTCACTACATTCGTTTCATTCGTTGCATTTGGTATACTGCCTTCAGCTGTTGTTCATGATGCTACTCGCTATGATGTTTCTGTTGTCATATCTTGATGTCCTTGTCTACAAAACACTTGATGTCTTTGTGAGTAGGAAATCTCATAGACATTTTATCGAATACACCTCCAGGTGTGCTCTGAACGATGTCTTTGACTCTGCTCTATTGGAAACCACTATACCTCCACTGTTGAGAGGCAGATGAACACATGCAATACCTAGAGACATGGTAACACTCATGGCAAGAAATATGTCATTCGAAAACCAAAATGAACTTGAGAACTGAGTTGCAACATACCTGTGTGATTGATCATGAAGGTCGCACAATTTCGGCCGAGAGGTTGAGAAACTGACATCCAAGATTGTGTAAGGCACAGTCTACACTTCTAGGATACTGACTGGCTATTGAAACTATGTAATGCATAGTCCAGTCTGGTAGTTGACTGCTAGAATTGCACAATGTGCAATCTCAGCTGGCAATGGTTGCAGGCTCAGTGACTGCATTGCACAATTTTCTAGGAAAACAGTCGTTGTCCCTCATAAATATGAAAATTTGTCCTAGAGGACAATTCCTGAGTAGAAATACACATTTCCTGAGAGGAAGACAGAGCCTTCCCTCTCAGGATTCTGCAATGTCGTCTTGGTGAGGATCTTAGTCAGGCAAAGTCCAGACCAAGGCTTCCCAAACTCGACGACATGCAACTGAAAGTGAATTTGATTGTGAATGCATGGTGATACTAAGTGTAAGGATAAGTGAATGATCATGCATGAAAATGGTGAATGAGATATTCAAAAAATGGAACAACATGCATGTGGGTGAGGTGAGTAGCCAAATCGGTGACCGTTCGTGAAAAACAGTTTCATGCATGCGACAGCAATCAGATAGAAATGAAAGCTAAAACAGTGTTAGGACAAGCTAGTATACATGTAAATGACAGCAAGCATTCAAAGAAATCAAGAAAATAGTACTCACACAAGCAAAAACACAAAATGCAACACAAGGCATGGAAAGTGGGCTTACCCCAAAACAACTGAGTTGAATGTGCCAACTGCTCCTAGATATGGTGTGGGATGTCAAAGCTGCAATTTTGATGTGAGGAATGAGGTCTGCAATTTTTGGTTGATGAGTTTTGATAACATTGAGGTTGTGACACGCAGGCCACAAATCTAGAGAAAGCAGCACTTAGTGGGATGTTTCTGAAATGATCCTTGCATGTAACCTCTAACTAATAAACATAGATCCCTGAAATAAGGGATTCCTTTGAATGCTACCTTGGGAGAAGCATCCCATGCATGGAAGTTAGTTTTTCTCAGTCCCATAGGGAACCAGTCAACTCAGGTGCACATGCAAGAAACTGCTCGACTGTTGGGAGAAAATGCACATGTCTAGTTGGGAGTTGGGTTGGCTTCCGAGGAGATTTGTGCAATTTCTGGGTGGAGAAGTTGTCTACCACCCAGATTTGTGAAAATTCTAGGCTGAGTAGCACTGCTGGGGAAAATTGCACAATTTTCTCTGTGAGGGTTGACTGGCAGAATTGTGCAATTCTAGAGCCCAGCATGCTGCTAGTCAAGATTGCACAATTTCTAGAGGGAAGACTGGTTTCCATCTAGAATTACGCAATTTCTTGGGGGAGCTACTCAGCATGCAGCTGGACCAAGTCCAGGTGATCAGCCTGTGAGGGGAGTGCATCAGGTTTTGATTAAAAGGCTACCTTTGTGCAAGAAAAAAATTGAAGCTTGCGAGCTTGACGAAGCAAGGCAAGCTACTGAGAAGGGCTGGAAGGGAGGCTCGAAAACGAAGCTAAGGAAAAATTTTGGAGGGTGGTTGTAGCCACTACAGTAATATCCTAAACAGATTTCCCACTAAGGAAATTCCTAAAAATCCTTTCAAGTTATGGAATGGTTGGAAACCAATTTTAGGACATGTACACATATGGGGTTGTCCTATTTAGATCGGGATATATAATTCATTAGAAAAAAAGTTGGACTTAAAGACAATTAGTGGTTTTTCATTGGTCATGTGGAAAGGTGTAGCGATTCAAGTTTTATTGTCCTTCCCATACATCTAATATTGTTGAAGTAATAAGTGCAAGTTTTCTTGAGGATAATGACATTAGTAAGAGTGAGTAACCTTGAAATTTTTTTGAGGAAATTTGGGCTTCGGTTATGTTATCACTTAGAACCACAGTCCACGTATGTCCAAAGTTTCATATAAAAAAAAAAAAAAATTGTTTAAGTCAATAGGTTTCTATGTGTGTCACTTTGAAATTAGAATTTCAAAAGGTATTGATGTGAGTCCTTGTGAAAAATCATTAGATACCCTCCATCATTATTGTTTAAGGCATGTCTTGTCTTGTTTGCATCATTTGTATTTTGTGCAGTTTCGCAGCGCAATCTAATTGGCCAATTTAGTTGCGCAATCATTTTTCCACCTTTTCGCAGCGTATCATTTACCAGCCATTTCGTAGCGCGTTTTGTCAATTCATAATTGTTTGCGCTACAAAATAGGGGATTACGGTTTTTTGCAACGCGTTTTCTTGAAATGTCAAGTCTGGGGAGATGAGTCATTAGGTCCGTCCACATTTTGTCAGTTGATGTCTTCTCCAGGTCATGATAGGTTATCATTCCGCCATCAAGTTTAGGATCACGCACATGACAATCATTTTAAGAGATTTTATGAGATATGGTTATGTCATAATGTATATTCATGGTGCGTTAATATGCCTGTTGTATGACGAGATTTTTTTTGAAAAAACGCAAAGAAGCCCGAGTTTTCATTTAAAGGGATCATTGCAAGCGAGCCTGCACTCCAAAGCCGAAGCTGTTTTTTGAATTGTAGCTGCTGTTAGTTCTCTGTGTGAAGATATTCAAAGCAAGATGGAGAAAAGAGTACATCGATCCGGAAGGTGCCTAAGAACAGAGCCAGAGGGGCTTGATCTTACACTCAGAGATGAAGGTGTAGCAAGAGCCTTTAAAAATGCTGGTTGCTGGAGGTTTTGCGAAAAGTTGAAGGGAGGACATGCAGAGGTAACAAAAGCTTTTGCATTGAATTTTACTGGCTTGAATTCTAAGGTGTCAATGCTAGAATTTCCTGTGTCTCCACAAGCCATTTCTATTGTCACTGAAATTCCGAGAGGAGGACAAGAGTGGTTTAAAAATTTTAAGTTTGACATGACTCCCTGTAAGGAATTTTTGAAGGAACAGTATGTAAATGAGGACCTCACCAAAGTTGTGCCAAGGAATTATGTAAAAGAACATTATGCTCTTCTCCTTACAGGCATCCAGAAATACCTAACATGTGAGGGGAGGTACACCAAAGTTTATTCTTATCATTTCAAACTCTTGCTGCATTTCACAGGTAAAGCATCAATAGACATCCCTTTCTACTTGTTCAGAAGCCTTAGTAAAATGTGTGACAAAATCCAGTTAAGGAAAGATGATTGTGAAACATCCCTGTTTCACCATGGTTTAGTAAAGTTGCTGGTGTTAGATGGTTTGCAAAAAATTGGTAGAGATTGGGATTCTTTTATTTTTATGGCCGGCTTTCAAAGCAAGACAGGTCTCACTCCATTGTCGGATAGGGAAAGAGAAGGAAGAATTGAAGAACCTACTCTGGCTGAGCTCAGAAAGGAGGTGAGAAACCAAAAGAAGCCCAAAACCAAGTTGCGTAAATCAGAGAAGTCTGTGGTTATAAAAGAGACACCTAAATCATCAGCAAAAGAGACACCTAAGTCATCAAAGGAGAAAATCAAGCAACAGAAAGATGCTCTAGGGTCAAGTGGAGTTGAACAGGTGTCAAGAGTCAGAACCAGAAGTCAGCTAAGTAGAGAAAAAGGCAAATCAATAGTTGTGGAAGAAAGCCCTATGTCAAAAGCTAGTCTAAATGATTTGCTTGAGGCAATTGATTTTGAGCAAGCCAAATCAGTGCAGGTTGAGTCAATGCCTATTGACCTAACCCAGTCATCACCTGATAGCACAAAAAAATCAAAAGCCTCAAAAAGGTTAAGGTTTGAAGAATCTGGTAAGGAATTTATGGTCAAACCACGAAGGCCAGTCACCAGGAGGCAAATCAAAGTAGCTGAGAAATTGCACAAGGATGAGGTAGCTGTGAGGGTACCTGCAACAAAAGAGATTAGACAATTGCCTAAAGCAGAGAAGGCAGAGGAAATCAAAAGAAAACCATACACAAGAGGATAGGCCAAAGAAATGGAAAAGCAGCTACCTAAAGCAGAAAAAGCAAAGGAAGTCAAAAAGAAAGATATGGATAAAAAGGTTCCTATTGTCAAAGAAACCAAAACCTCATCTTCAAAGGAACAATGGGAGGCAGCTGAGGAAGAAATGGCTAATTTGGAGAAAACTGTATCAGAACTTGTAGCCATGGAAAATGATCTTGCAAAACTAAAAGCTCAGTTAAGCAAGTTAGCTGCCAAATAAAAATTGCAAATTTTTAAGGTCAGATGCTACCCCAAGATTTTGTTTTATTTTTCTTAAGTTCATTGGTTTTTGAGGCATGTAAGCACAGCATATAAAAGGAAGACAAATTAGGAATTTTGAAGCCAAAAGCGAAGCTGTAGCAGTCACAAAGTATTTGATAAATTTATTTGAAGACTGTAATTTTTGAAAAGAACAGCAGTTTCGTAGCACGCTACGAAACTGCTGTAGATGACTGTTTTGTAAGAAAAAATGGAATTGATGCTGAGGTCAGCAAATTTTGAAAGGGAATGCCTCGAGGGTAGGAAAGAGACCATACAAGGCTATCCAAGCATTCAAAGAATGACAGGTGTAAGTATTGGAACAAAAAGGTGAAACATTTTGGTTTTTGATAAAGTCTTCCTAAAGCTACTTTATGACCGAAATATTAGGGTTCTGGTAGGGTTACCGAAATTTTGAGTTGAACACCTGTTCAGTTCACAACGCATCCAGATCATAAGGCATATGGTGTTATGCGTGGTTATTAAAGGAATTAAACAGCTTGAAGCATGTTCTTTTGGAAATAAAGACTGATGGAAGGCAGGGACTGTGAAAACAGGGCACACATCTTCATCAAATAATGAGTCATCTGCACAGTTAGAATCCAAGGCATCTCATTCAGTGAATGTCTCTCCAATGTATTTTTGCCACTACATAAATGGTACAGGTGTCAAAGTTCAAGAAAGCATCATGCACACGAGGAGATAGAATTAGAGTTTCAATAGGAATAGGACTCTATGTATTTAAAGCACAATACCTTTGTATTTAATAAGTTAGTTTAGATATAAGATAAGGCAATTAATGATAGATTTTCGAGTTCCCCTCATGCTGGAGGAGGAGACTCAAGGTAGTTTAGTTTAGTTTTCCTATATATAGGAAAAACTCTGATGTAAAAGAGGTTGGAGATTTTTATAAAAAAAACAGAGTTTTCATATTGGCTTATGTAAAGGACTTTGACAATAATAGAAAGGATACTTTTTCTTCCCAAGATTCATCTTATGTTTCAAATGCTCAGAGTATATGTGGTTTGGTCTTTATTCTTCTTGTTTTACAGTTCACTAAACATGCAATCACTCTGAATTCACCTAGTGCTCAGACTTTCTGTGTATGTTTATTGAGTTGAGGTTCTTTTTGGTAAATGTTTTGAGCATTTAGACATTATATGCCTTGGTTTCCATGATTGAGTAGCTACTTGTTTACTGCAGAAGTGTATGACTCCATGAGCCCAATGGGAGAAGCCTAATTTTGTTGTTCCAACCAGCTTACATTTCATATACTGTTTAAAGAGTTAGCCATCTTTTCTTGCCCTTAATGCATATCAAAAATCTGTGAGAGAACCCTCTATGACTAAGGAGGCTAAACCTTATTCTAAAGCTTGGTATGAAACAGTTTCATGAGATCTTATTAAGTAGCAGCCCTTAGTACTGATTTTATGATAACACATTACACTTTTTTTTTGTAATAACAGGATGTCTAGTTTTTATGACATGACTTTATTTCTTAAGAGGAACCATTTTCCTTTTTTCTTGATGCCTCTTATATTCCATGATATAAGCCACATATTTCATCGGGCAAGGTATGGATCATATATTTATCTAGAATTTCTTTTCTTTGTCCTAAGAATGAATACATGAATATGGGTAACATGTTTTTAGTGAAATGTGGTGATGAAAATTTGAATTTTTTCATATTTTTAAATTCTTGAAGCCCTTAAATCTCATATATACCATTTGAATTTTGATGTGTAATGAAAGAACAATTTGTGGAGAAATTTATTGTCTTTAGGGGTTTTGAAGGGTTTTTTTTTTATGAAAAAACATTATTCTTGTCAAGGAAGAGGTTCTGGATCCAAGCATGGGTCCCTCTTTAGATGATGGGGATGTCTAACTAAAAGGATACTTGGACGAACCTCTCTCCAAGGATCATATTTTCTTATAGCTAGTTATCATAATTATGTTGTCACAAATATAGAAAAACACTCTAACAATTATACAGGGTTATATCATGGTGACATGATAAAAACGAGTTAGTATTATCTGACAATTCCTAACATTTCCACTCATTGATTTGGCAGTCTACATCCACCATCATTTGAGGTTAATAATAGGACTGAGTCCTCCCATGTGGCACTTAATGTGAACTTTTTTGTGGGTATGGGTGTCCATAACATGAAGTGCAACACTATCCCAATGGAAGGTGGGTCAAACTCTACGTTTGGCACTCTTCTTCCTTTCCCTCCATTAGAGTGGGATTGGTGATTGAGGAACATCAAGGTTCATTACTTGTTCCAAAACCAAGCAAAAATAATCATTGGTATAGGACAAGGCCCATCAAATCCCATGGGAATGGTATTACTATTGTGGTAGGTGTTGTAACTTTTCTTGTCCAAGAAAAGTTACAAAATCTTTCTGAATTTTGCTAATTGCTTTCATGGCCAAACCCTCAAGTATATGTGAACCTTGGTGGAAAAATTGGTTTTTATACAAGTTTCTGGGGTATTATTATAATAGTTTTGATTTTAAATAAATTTAATTCTTATAAATATATATATTCATATTTTTATAAAATTATTTTATTTAAAAATTATTAAACTTATGTTAAAATATTGAGTCAGACACAACCCCTAAGTACGACAACCACATTTATTACCATATATTACGAGGGTTCAAAAGTCAAATTAGCCAAATTACATTATAAAGTGCATAAATTAGAATGCCTCAAGATGTGTGAAATAATAATCTATGGTTTGCAGGGGCTCTACTAAATGACTGTTAACCTAACCCCCTGTAAAGTTGTTTTATTTTTACCACCTTTTACACGTGTCTTTACCTCATGTATTGAGGACTCCCCCCCCACCCTTCATAAACCATTCACCACCTACTACACCCCCTCGCAATATCGTTGCCATACCATTTACCATATGGATTTGAATTTATAAATGACGTATGGGCCCTTCATAAACCATTTACCACCTACGACACCCCCTCACAATATCGTTGCCATACCATTTACCATATGGATTTGACCCCTCACAATATCGTTGCCATACCATTTACCATATGGATTTGAATTTATAACTCACGCATGGGAAATTTAAAAAAATTATAAAGTTTACATTGAAGTCAATAATGGAGGGAATATTTTTATAGTCCTATTTTTCTGGAATGAGCTTATCAGTGAAAGCTTGAGGTAAGAGGAGGTTAGGTAAACAATTGAAATATATTTTCGTGTAGATGAAATGAGGATACATGTTCCAGAAGTACATTTGAACACAAATCATGGAGTTTCCAATGTTATAAAGAAATATTTTCTCTCTGTAGAATAATTTTACAGAAGTGAAAATAAAATTTTACAAAGCAGACAAATGAATGGTTTTTGCTATGGATATAAGGAGGAAAATAATTATAAAGAGGAAAATTAATGTGAAGAGAAAGTTGGGATAATTTCTTATCTAAAGTTTTTACAGGAGAGAAAAGGGAGGATAGAAAAGATATTTTCATAATTTACTAAACATGGTTGGAGACATGGTTTTCAAAACCATGGGAAGAAAACTAAGAAAAATGAGAATTATTTATGAAGTTTCATTTATTCATAAGTATACCAAAAGTGGGAAAAACTAAATATGAAAACCGTGGATGGTTTGGGTAAATTGTTCTAAATTTCATTTATGAAATTCATAAACAAATAAATGCTACAATGGATATTTATTACAAGGTATGGTTTTCAAAACAATGGATGGTTTTACAGAGCAAAGATTATTTGAGGAAATATTTCAAGATTTGATTTATGACATTCATGAAGAAAAAACAGTTTTACAGGTAAAAAGGACATGGTTTTCTATTGAAGACATGGTTTCTCAAAACCATGGGTAGAAATTATTTTTATGGAAATATGATTTTATATATTTTTGGGAAATATTTTATTCAAAATATATTATTCCCAAAAAATTTAAATTGTTATTTTTGAAAATTCAAGAGTGGATATTTTTGCAAGTATTAGAGAGGCCCATAAGGTACATTGGCTTATTAAACTTAAATACATTTACTAGAAATATGTTGCCTCCTAATCAAGTAGAGTTTATGCTTGGGAACTTTTACAGAATTATTTCTAGAACATGATAACTTTTATTTTAAATTTTCCCCAAAAAATGCCAACATGAAAGGTGAAGGTTTTGAAAATTACATTTCAAACAGCTAGAAAACGCAATTAAAGATAGTTGGAGAATAGGTGGAAGAATTGACTGGGATTAAAGGGAAGATAACATATTTTTAGGGAGCAGCTTCAACAACCTCCAAATTCCAAGGAAAAAGATCAGCAGACAGAAGATTAAGTCAAATTTGTGACAAAAATGAGCAACCAGTTTCAAGAATAAAGGCAATTAATCAACAATCAGTGAGCCAATTTCCAGATTTGGAGGCACAAGACTTTCAATTAGCTCAAGATTTCTTGCAATTATTTAGAGATTATTTTTATTTTTAGTGAATTGTTTATATTTTTATTTCAGGCAGCTAGACACAATCAGTTAGGTGTAATGTTCTATATATTGTATGATTTTGAATGTAAAATGGTTGGCTTTTGATGCCAAAACCCTGCCATTTTTCTAAAGACTTCTATTGCAGAATTTTTAATTGAAGTGTTTTGGCTTTAGTTTCATGACATAATTTGTTTCTCATGTATTTCTTTCCTTGTGATTTCATAATCTATTTTTGCATATGTTCAAGGTAACACAGGATCTAGGGCAAGGCTAGGTTTGAGTATCAAGTTCCCTGACAACACATGCAAAGTTATCATCATTATAGAGACTAGTTAATTGAACAGTTTGTTTAAAACAACTCCTATGCATTATTTAATTTTTGTCTTTTGTCATCTCTGAATGTATATTTGTTTGGACGTAGAATTATTCTACACACATCTACTATATCTAGTTGATTAAGTATTCAATATCAATGTTTAATTATCATATATTGTCTTCTATTCCTCTACCAAAATCTCTACAGTTATGTTATTCTATTGGAATTGGATGTTGGCACTTTGATCAAGTTTCAACAAGAAGAGAGCTCTATTTCTGAGCAGAGATTGGATACTCATCAGCAACCACCTACAAAAGATAATAGATCTGGCTATTGTGCTTCATAGGCTATTTTCCAATGATAGTGAACAACGTTAAAAACATACTCGTAACACTTGATGGATACCCCTCTAGTTTGAGGGCTAGCTTGAACCTAAAGTTTGGTCAAGTTGGTTTCTCAGCATAGTTTCGCAGCCAAGAACTACCTTATCGGGGAACAAAGTAACGAAGAAACCTTTCCCTAGAGAATGATCAAGACTAGATTTATTCCTTGTTGGTGAAAATAGAGTAGGCATTTGATGTTGGTTGTAATTCCTTCACCTGGCGGCTCCACTTTGTTTATATGGTGATTCCAATGGTTCTAGATGTCAAATGCCTTTACTAATGTTCTTGTGCAAGGCTTAGTGATGGTTGCAGTTAGCAGTATATTTTTCTTCCCCTTGAGGAAAAAAATATGTAGTGTTCAAAGTTCATCAATATTTTATGTCTTAGTAGCTTACTAATATTCACTAGTAAGTATTAACAACTCATAGAATTTAATGTTTATAGTGTATATTCTTGTCAAAATTTCAGCTTCATGCAAGGTGGCCTATCAATTAATCCAATGCTCACATGGTTGCACTGGAAGCATGATTACACTTGACAGTGTACAATTTTATCTCAATTAAGTAATGGTGTCTGAATATATAAGTTTGTTTTCAGAGCCTATGATGTGCATTTTCTCTTCAATAATTTTCAGCTTCGTTTTAGTTGCAGTTTCAGTCTCAGTTGTTTACTTCAACAATTTTTAGTTTTCAGATTTTAGTGTGATTTAATCTCTGAAATAATGCAAGAAATATGGTTTCAGTTTGCAAATGGAATTGTAGATTATAGGTTGATGAATTGACTCCATGTCGAACGGATTCAAGACACAGGTCTACAAGTTCTTTGCATCCCACAGGGGGAAGCAGTCCCCAGTTGGAGTCGATGTTGTAGTTTTTTCTTGTCGAAGAAAAGTTACAAAATATTTTTGAATTTTGCTAATTTCTTTCCTAGCCAGACCCTCAAGTATAAAACAAGACATGGTTTTCTATTGAAGACATGGTTTTCAAAACCACAAGGATAAATTATTTTTATGGAAATATGATTTTATAGATTTTTGGGAAATATGTTATTCAAAATATATTATTCCCAAAAATTTAAAATTGATATTTTTGAAAATTAAAGAGTGGATATTTTTGCAAGTATTAGAGAGGCCCATAAAGTACATTGGTTTATTAAACTCAAATACATTTACTGGAAATATGTTTCCTCCTAATCAAGTTGAGTTTATGCTTGGGAACTTTTATAGAATTATTTCTAGAACATGATAATTTTTCTTTTAAATTTTTACCAAAAAAAGGCCAACGTGAATGGTGAAGGTTTTGAAAATTACATTTCAAACCGCTGGAAAACACCGTTAAAAACAATTAGAGAATAGGTGGAAGAATTAGCTAGGATTAAGGGGAAGATAACAAATATTAGGGAGCATATTCAACGACCTCCATATTACAAGGAAAAAGATCTACAGGCAGAAGATTAAGGTAGATTTGTGACGAAAAATGGCAACCAGTTTCAATAATAAAGGTAATCAATCAACAATTAATTCCCATATTTGGAGGCACAATACTTTGAATCAGCACTAGATTTCTTGCAATTATTTAGAGATTATTTTTATTTTTAGTGAATCTTTTAGATTTTTATTCCAAGAAGCTAGACATAATCATCTGGGTATAATGTTCTATATATTGTATGATTCTGAATGTAAAAGGGTTAGCTTTTGATGCCAAAACCTTGCCATTTTTGTAAAGACTTCTATTGTAGAACTTTTAACTGAAGTATTATGGCTTTAGTTTCATAGCAAAAAAAAAATATCATGTATGTCTTTCCCTGTGATTTCATAATATTTTTCTGCATATGTTCAAGGTAACATTGGAGCTATGGCAAGGCTAGGTTTGAGTATCAAACTCACTAAAAACCCACTACAAAGTTATCATCATTATGGAGATTAGCTAATTGGATAACTTGTTTAAAACAGCTCCTCTACATCATTTAATTTTTGTATTCTATTATCTCTTGAAAGTATATTTGTTTGGCTATAGAATTATTCCACATGCGTCTATTATATCTGGTTGATTAAGTATTAAGTATGAATGTTTAATTATCATATATTCTCTTATATTCCTCTACCAAACTCTCTAAAGCTATGTTATTCTGTCGGAACTCGACATTGACACTTTGATCAAGTTTCAGCGAGCAGAGGGATTTATTTCTGAGTAGAGATCTGATACTCATTAACAACCACCTACAACAAATAATAGATCTGGTCATTGTGCTTCATAGGTTGTTATCCAGTGATAGTGAACAATGTTAAAAAAAACCTCATAACACTTGAGGGATTCCCCTATGGTTTGAGGGCCAACTTGAACCTAAAGTTTGGTCGAGTTGGTTTCTCGGCATAGTTTCACAGCCAAGAACTGCCTTCCAAAAATAGATACAACAATATCAAAGGACATTTCTCTTTACCAAGTTGAGGAATTTCTCAACAAAACATTAGTGAGTAAGTTCTTCAATTGATGTTATAATATAGGTCATTTGTCTTTATGGATGCAATAATTTGGGTTTCATTTTCTCATGTCTAGCGCCATTAGTCATTTCATGTTGAGAGGATGGTATGGTTTTATCCTTTGGTATGAGGAAGAAGCATGGAAGATATTGGCACAAACATGGTTTATGAATCATTATTTTCTTGGGATTATATTGTGGCACCATTTTTTTTGTATATGTGGATATGTATAAATCATATAATGTTTTGATTTGGTTAAAATTTCCCAATATCCCACTTGAATGTTAGGGTTTCATTTACCCATGAAAAATTTCATTCATGTTCCCTATTTGATCGTTTGCTTGACCTCAAGTGGGAGGGACCCATACCTCCTTAGACCCCAACCAAGATCTCAACCTTGTTGGGGTTTGGAGTTAATCTTGTCATTGATATGGATTGATGAAAGTTAGATACAAGTCCTTAAAAATTATGTATATGAGTGTTAGAGGAATAGGAGGGAAGCCCAAAATATTATCCCTCTAAATGATAGCTGGGTTAAAAATCATATACATAATTTTACTACATGAATACATGACTAGTTGTGATTTTGTAATTAGTATTCTAAGGACAAATTAAGGGTTGGCACTTTGTGGGCTAGATTCCTTTGGGTTTTTGGGTGGATTAATTTTGTTTTATAGGGATTCACTCATCCTCTCTTACACTTTTATAGTTCACTCAAGCTTGATGATTTCTCTCCATGGTTGTGAACTTGTTATGAAATTTTACATATTGGATCTATATGGGCTCTACAAGGGAAAATAACATTTTTTGGGTTAACTTTGTTCCCTAAAATTTCTATAAGTGGATAATCACATCATAGGAAGTGATCTCAATCTCACACTAGATAAATTGGAAATATGAAGTAATCATGCTAGGGAGGATATATTATTCAACCTCTAACCATCTTGAACAAGTTGGTTGTGTTGACTTGGAGCTTATTGAGGATATGTCCACCTAGTCCAATAGTAGTGTGGGGGATGTTGTAGTATCAAAATGACTAGATTAGTTACTATCTCATTGGGATATGATTCCACATATTGACCAATACATATCTTGGATGATGAAAGTATGAATTTCAAACCACTATCCAATATTCTTGGAGCTAGGAAAAAGTGATCAAAAACTTAGGTACAATCCTCATTGGGGCAACGATGAGAAGTTTTGATCCCTTATAATATATAATTTGGTGCCCCTTTGATAGAAGGATGTTCCACGATGTGCACAATTTGTGTGGTACTAGGAATAACCACCTCCAACTGAGTGGATGGACATCCAAAAATATCCTTTTATTCCACCAAAACTAGTTACATTCTTCAACATATCGAAGTATGTGGGTATTTTTTTGTAATGGAAGATTAAATGCTATCATATTATGTTGAGTTCTCATGTTATCGCATGAGTTCATTCAACATTGGCTAAGATGAATAGGTTCTCAATCTCTCAAGTTTTAAAATATTACTTGAATATTTTAAATGCAGAGAACTTACTTGTAACTCACTTGTACTATTATAATGTTCTTGTGGTTTTGTCAAGACATTTTTAAACATACTTTATGACATTAGTTAATAGTTTCTCTTTGATGGAGTGTTATATGACTTTCAACCAAACAGGTATTTGTCATATCTATCTTCATTGAGGGACAAAAGTTCAGGTAGGATAAAGTAATTTGACTAAACATCTGCTGCATTGTCTAGTAGGTGAAGATCAACTAGAGGTGAAAATATTAGAAGAGAATTCCATTGACACATGGTTTTTTTCTCAATAAAGGGTGGTCATGTTATTATAATAATTAGAGCATAAATGACATCGAGGTGCTCTTGATGTACAAACATCTAGTGAAACAATGGGTACCCAAGGATCTTCCTTAAATAAAAACTGATTTTTCTATCAACGAAAGGATATACCGCATTACCTCATCATCATTACATGGTTTGGGGCTATTTTCCATGTATGGAATTAAGGTATTTTATGTAAGATTATTTGAATTGATGGAGAATGTCGGACCCTGCTACAACTATAATGATCGGGTATGGCTAGCATAATATACCAAAAGTATGCAAAGATATAGAGTGGTTGTAAATTATATACAACTAAAAGACACTGATAAAAATAAAGGCGCAACTATGTATATTGATGGAAGGCCAAAAGTAGCAGGAAATATTGCAGGGTTTATAAATAGTACATGGCCTACGACCACAAATAAGTAACCCAATTTCATACTCGAGGGGCGTGAAGGAAACTGTGTATTGGTATGTGCCATTAAATCAATGGCTGCAAGGGAAGAATTGCTCATTGATTACATTTTGAATCGAATAGATACAAATATTTTTATGATGGGGGCGGTATGTATTCAATTTTTCCCAACTTGTAAGCAATGTCTATTATATGTTATGATCATAATTTACTACAATATATTCTCAAGCATCCTGTAAGTTAAGGAAACATTTTAACATGTCATGGTTATAATATTGTGGCAGGTTGATCAAGGTCAAAGGGAACCAACATCACAACAAGTAAACATCTATGTAGTTGTACGTAAAATAATACAACCATGAGATTTATTCTAGAGTATAATTTTATCCATTATAGAGTAAACAAAATTCATATTTTTAGGCATCATATAACTAAATGAAAGATTCACTTGCATATTAACAACTTAAGCAAATGCATTCCTTCATCCTTTTCAAAGTATTTTTTCTATACAATATGGACTATATATTGATTCTGACATACTGCCTCTTCCAAGAGCCTTCCAAGATGATGAAGATTTTATAAATTTCAAACCTTTTATATTGGCCATGATATAATGTGAAGTTTCTATATAAATTCCATTTCCCCAAAAATTACTCCCGGGAAACCCCAGATGTTTCCTCCAACATGCATCTATTGATTTTCTCTGATGTGGACCTTCTGGGGTCAAACTTCCACGAAACCTCCTCAGTCTCATTTCCCCAGTAATTACTCTTGGGTGCACCTCGATTGTTTCTTTTGGTGCACATTGGGGTTGTTCTCCAAGCAAATTTCTATGGGGCTACACCTCCAGGTGTGTCATTATTCTACCACCCTTGTCTTCACTTCCCTGACAGTAACTCCCAGCATCCCATGACTATTACTCCTAGGTTCTTCTGATGGTTCCCTCTAGGGTGGACCTTTCAACCTTCCATTTTGCGATAAGGCATCATCTAAACTTTCATCCTATTGCCTCCACGATGGGGTTCCTTATCTAGTTGTGAAACTAAGGTTGGGTGATCGATACTATAAGGTTAATTCTAATATTGAGGTCACAATCACGCCACTCACAACATAACTTCACCATGGCCCGAATTGAGGAGGCTTTACTAGATCATGAGCAACATGCCCAATCATGAATCTAGTGGTTTTGCATAAAGGTTTCCTCCCTTTCGACACTATGCGTCATTCACCAAGGAGTTTCATCTTGGCTTGGCCATAGCATTTCTAAAAACATCTGTACCTTCACCAGAGTTCTACCATGGCCATTAGAGCTTGCTAAGGCACCAACCAGTGTTATCCTTACTAATCTGACCATAGGTTTCTCCTTTGAAGGTCCTAGGGTTTTATAAGGTACCAAGAATGCTACCGGGTTATCATTTATCCTCAAAAATATGCACATAAAGGTTTACCCTAGGGCTTGCAATGACCTATCCAGCAACACTACAGTGCTTGTGAAGAATATCCAAAACATTTGGCTCTTAGTAGGGACCATATTTTTATTCCTTTCAATGCAATAATTGTCCCTGGAACACCATGGATATCACCATCCACTCAAGCAAGAAGATGCCAAACCATCTCATCACTGACGTAAGGAATAGATTATGGTGTCCAGCCTAAGGAGGTTTAACATTAGAGAAAATAGAACGAGGATGCATTCTGTTGAGAATGCAAGACTAGAAACATTAGGTCAACCCATCCTGTAAGGTCAAGCCCTACTCATGAGAGTTCATAGAACCTCTAAACCAAGTCCTGGTTCCAATGAATGTGAATATCCATCACCAGGGCACATAGTACAATAGGCTAAAGCTATTATCCATGTAAATCACAATTAAATAAGAATAAGGGAGAAATAAAGTCCTCAACATTATCACATTGTAACAATAATCATATCAATGCAAACTATCATTAATGTAAGAATCACATTGTAACAAGAAGAAGTCCTCTTCTAAATATTTGTGTAAACAAATCAAGCCTCTTATGAGCTATTCTAGTGCCTTTTATATTATGCAGTATCCATCAGTTAATTATGTAGCAGTAACAATATAACCATGTATTCTCCTTGTGCATAGCAACACTGTTTCAACCAAAAAATGTAACATACAATCATGTATTTTCCTTGTGCATGGAAACACCATTTCAACCAAAGATGCAAACATACAATCATGTATTTTCCTTGTGCATGGCAACACCATTTCAACTAGAAATGAAAACATACAATCATTATCATGTAAAGGATTCATAAGAGTACTTATCTTGTAAGCTTTTAGGGAAACTGAGTCAAGTACTATGAATCTCCACCTAACCGTAGATAGTTACAACCAATCCTCATGTGTATTTATCACCCCCAAGCTAGATTTTAGAGACTCAAATGGATTTCTCAAGGGATTGTGTACCAAATGCTATTTGAAACGGGGACTCCAAAGGCTCTCCTACCTCCACCCACCAACCACATGGTAGTCCATAATTTCATAGTGAATCCAAAGGCCTATTGCCTCCACCCTTTAGTTGATTGACAACTCGAAAGCTACATGGAATCCATAGGCTTCACCTCCACCCTCTAGGGAATCCATATGCTTCACCTCAACCCTCCAGGGAATCCAAAGGCTTCACCTCCACCCTCCATGGAAACTAGAGGCTTTACATCCACCTTGAAACACAATGGTTCCACCCACTAAGGGAATATAGAACCCATTGTCAATAGTCAAACAAGAAAAGGAAGCTTTAGAACTTCCTGCCAGGAATACAAGAGATAAACCTCTACCCAGGATTTCAAGGGATTCCAAATAAAACTCATATCAACCCTTTATCCCCCTAGGTGTCCTAAGATTTATCCTCACCTAGAGAAGCTCCTCTTGTCCCCTATTGCTAAACTAGAAATTAAAAAACTCGTT
>APFE031476070.1:0-25350 GCA_000404065.3 Pinus taeda | reverse complement strand
TAGCCATCTTTTCTTGCCCTTAATGCATATCAAAAATCTGTGAGAGAGCCCTCTCTGACTAAGGAGGCTAAACCTTAGTCTAAAGCTTGGTCTGAAATAGTTTCATGAGATCTTATTAAGTAGCAACCCTTAGTATTGATTTTATGATAACAGGTTATCATATTGTTGGTGGGATAAATAGTCCTATTTTTTAACCTCTATCCTACTCTAGACACATGACCTAAACCTTTGTTTTAACCTAAGAACCTATTCATTCTTATACCTTTTTCTGAAATCATGCACATTCCTACACACTCTTTGTATTTTCATATTTAAAGGCTTTTCATGGACTTAATTACTTATTTATGGATTTTATACCTTTAATTATCCTTGCAACTAATATTTGTCTTTCCTAAAGTATTTGATAAACAAATGTATTAATCGTTGTGATAGAATGGTCGAGTGTAGGTAGGATTCATGCACCAGCTATTAGATTCTTGCACTCCCATGACAGCTCACCAACCGACACATATCTTTAGTAAAGGATCAGTTGACCTCGAGTTGGGCTTGGAGCATAAGAGAAATTAGCGGATTGAAGATCATGACCTCAGCGAGATATATTAGATTATTATTTTGTAAACAGCCAAAAGGCTTAGTTAAGCTATTGTTATGATTTCATTACAGTCGTAGATCTAAAGGCTTGTAGATAATGTAAAACTTTGATAGGAATTAGTTGGTGATACTATGGTAAAAATTTGCTAAGAGGATTCATTACTGAGTTCTATATTGTACCTTGTTTGATCATGAGGTGGAGGATTGTCCCACACTGATTGCGAGGTTGCGTGAAAAGGGAGCGCTCCAACCTCCCCCGACTCAAAACCTGCAAATGATGAGGTCTGAGCCACACAAGGAAGACCCTAACATGAACATTATGCTTCGAAGTGGAATAAAAATAGGGGATGATAAAGGAAAAGCAGCCGGAAGATAGTACTTGGGTTCACAAGGCTCCGACAAAAGAACCAGAGTTTGATTTGGAGCGCACTAAGGAAACCTTCATGGAAGCTAGGAAGATCTTCATTGATGCCTCCATTATAGGAAGAAAAGACAAACCAAAGCCAGAAATGGACCCATAATGCTCACGACATTCCTAGAAACATGCATGAAGCTACTGTGCGACATCAAGGCTGTAAAGGGATTGTAGGAACACATACATAGATGCACTGGGACCACACCAAGAGAACCACGCGTAGTTTGGAAGATTGGAAACCATGAGATGAGGACGGGAAGAAAAATGAGATTGATTGTGCAGATTGGAGAATATGAGATGGACCAAGTGATTCTGGATTTAGGATCGGACGTGAACGTTCTATCGAAGAAGACATGGGAGCAAATGGGAAGGCTTATGCTACAATGGTCTCCTATCCAGTTGCGAATGGTGAACCAAGAAAAGATCATACCTTTGGGGTGATTGCAGGGAATCACCGTGGATATTGAAGGAGCAAGTGCGCTAGTAGACTTTGAAGTGATAGAGATTTTTTATGACATCAATCCCTCCCCCGCGCTATTAGGAATAGTTTAGGCCACTGACATGAATGGAGTGATAAATTTGAAGAATTGAAAGATGATTTTTGAGAAAAAGTCTCTATGCATAGTCATACTTTTGGACCCTACAGAAGGATCGCACTATACAGAGCCAGTGCACAACTATGAAAGTGACGACGACTTAGACTACATCTACAAGATAACCACATGAGAGAAATACTAGGTAAATCCCACCACGGATGGATGAATCTAATGGGAGAGAAAAAGCTCCTATACATCGAATTTTGATGAGGAAATAGAGCGATGGCAGAAATGGTTGCACGAGGTGACCACGCTGAACTGTAATATGAGGACAAGATCATTGTGTGGCGTATCGACAGAAGTGAGGGATATACCTACTTATGATGGTTTAAGCGAGGTAGTTTCTTTCCTGAATAGTTTTGAAAGAGAGGTGTTAGAACAGCAACGTTTCGAGGCTTTGAAATTGGTACTATGAGCTACGCCCACGAGGTGGTGGGGTACGCACCAAGGAAGCTTTGAGGACTAGCGTGAATGCAATAGAATGATGTGCATGCATTTTCGGAAGCCTCATATGCGACTAACAGACAAGAATGATGGACGGGATGACCCACACACGCATCTATCCATGTGGGTATAGGCATATGGTAAACAACCTGCATGGATGCACATGGAATTCATGTTTGGGAACAAAGTCAATAAGAAGGTGTTGGTGAGGCAATTGTCTGAACGCTCCCTCCAATTGCGACGACAAACTGTGGAAAGAACGAGTGTGCAGGAGGTTACCCACGCATAATCCTTTAATGAAGTGTGAAAATCACTGAACAGGGTATATAATGTGTAGTGGAGTGATCGGGACTTGCACATGCTAGTAGTTCTATGGGCCTATAGGACAACATGCAAGAAAATGATGGGGCAGACACCTTGTAGATTGACCTGTGGAGAAACCACTGTAGTCCCAATAGAATACAATATGCCTAGATTGCACATAGTACCACCAGTATATATGATGGTTCACAAAGCCTTGGAAGAAGGGATAATGTAGCTGAATGAAGAAAAACGCTTTGGAACTGAGGAAGAAATCTGATAGGGTGATCTTAGGCTCCAAGAACTCATGAATGAAAGGGTGCAGCTAAGGGAAAAGTGCTCTGATGGAAGTGGAATTCAAGAAGCTTGAGGAAGAAATAAAGAAGGATTTTCTTGATAAGCAAATCAAGGTGATAAAACAGTATGCACATGACTATGGTGACGAATTTGGGGACTACTACCAAGAAATGATTAGCTTGATGCCTTGGATTGGACCATATATTACTAAAAGGATAATCCATGCTGGTACGATGCAGAGGTAAAGTGTGCGACGAAGACAGTAAAAATACAAGGCAAATTTTTTCTAGGAAAAGTGATGGATGACCGATTGAAACCCTATACAGGTGGCTCTGCCACCTAACTAGCCATGGGAAGTACAATCTTAACACTCTGGGTAGTTGAAAGGAAGCGTGGGACTATAAACTACTATGCCAGAGAGCTGCGCGATGTTGGGGTTGCACCGAGGAGCAAAGTGTCACAAGGTCCGCGACCGCGCAAGGGGGATTGTGCTGCTACGCGGGTTAGCTGGATAGTGACCATTGTAGTCACTATTCATGATGTGATGCTTGACTTGAGACCAAATGGAGTGGGTGGCAGGTGTTTAAGATGAGATTTATGGGCAAGATTTGGGAAAATCTTCTACTAAGGGAGCATTAATGGACCAGATTTGGTTGAGAGATTGCTGGACGAACAAGATGGTAGCATCTGAAGAAGCCGAAGAAATTGCAGAGATGATTGTCGAAGAAGCCGCACAAGCCATGACCAGAGAAGATGCCCCTGGGAGCATTGGGATTGTTTCAAAAATCCCTAAATCACCATGCACACTAAGACCGAATAAAGACAAATAGGCAATGATTCTGGTTCATGTCTCCCCTCGAAACCTGTTGCGAACCAGATTAACAATGGAGGAAAAATGGAAAGCGATTAACCTAGAAACTGATGAGGAGGAAGAATACTCAGAGGATATCATAATTGAAGAGGATGAGGATGAGGGCATGGAGAAAGAAATCAAGGGCATGGTCCCTCTAACTAAGTTGCCTGAGTATGTCCCTCCATGGAAGGGGAAGGCAAGGGTGCCCAAGGTCCTCGATGAGAGCAAGACCTTTCCACAGACTCCGCTCCTCCCAGATGATATCATCTTTGAAGGAACACACTTGGGAAGGGTGCTGAGATTAAAATTCGAAGACTGGGATCTTGCTAACCATGAGAAATTCCCTCACTTGGAAATCGCACACCTCATGAAGCCAAAGAAACACACCGTAGTGGGAGTTATAGAGTTGGAGCCACGCAAGTGGTTACATGGAGTCGAAAAGGCAGGGTTGTGAACCTGCTCTACGCGTCGCATTACCATCGCGCCCCAGTGACTATCTTTGTCATCAGGCAGCTATTCTACCTAGTGCATGGTGGGTGTTTGTGGCTGGAGGAGCCCATCCCCATCACGGACCACCTAATCCATCGAATTACCTGACTCCAGTGTAAAGGAGAAGACCTAGCAAACATTCGGAGGGGAAGAGTAGTGATTTGGCCATCACAGAGGCCATGAAAAAGAAATACAAGTTGGAGAAGAAAAAGAGGGGCTACGCGATCTCCAGTATCAACAACAAATTTGTCAGAGTGGTGACTCATATACTGGCAGGTAAGGTCATGCAGAAGTGTCGTGCAAATGAGGTGCCTACGCTGGTGGTGGCACTTGCCGAACAGTGCGTAGAGGGGGTCCATCTTAACTAGTCTGAATTCTTGTGTAAGGATTTCCTAGAGAATTTCCACAAGGCACAGGAACAAGGAAAAACTTTCCACTATGCAAGCCTTTTGTTGTCCACAATCCTGGTGGCTGGGGAATTTCTTGAGGATAGCTAGCTCCCCACAATTGCAAGGGATCTCCCGGAGGCTATGAAGTATGCTTCATTGTGGACCACTAAATATGTGAACCAGATCCACGACGGTAAAATATTCTAGGTGTTCATGGAAATGAGCATCGGAATGGGGATAAATTTCAAGTTGTGGTTATCACCCATTGTCTATAATAACCTACACAGTTTTGCATATTTTAAAGTGGACTTTCATCACATCTACCTCAGGTCACGCAAGGACCCTGCAAAGAAGTGGAACAAGCTACCATATATGGCCACAGATGATGTGATCTTCGACGTACCATAGACATGGCCATCAGAATTGCGTACCCCAAACATCTCCGCGCTGGAAAAATCTACTGCATAGAAAAAGAAGGAGGAAACACTGTGTATGGCGTAGTTGGCGGAAAAGAGAAGGAAATAAGGCACAGCAACAAAGGCACAGGAGGCATGGGATGCTAAGTAGACAACAGTAGAACAGTAAAAGGTTGCAACATCAGCACAGAAGGCAATAGAGAAGGCGCATGAGGGCCAGAAATCACCTTTGCCTGGGCAAGAGCAAGAGCTGGAAACAAAGGTAGAGGAGGGGGACGCAGACCCACAAATAGCATCAACACTATTGAAGCACCAGTGCCCAAGCAAGCAAATGGAGCCACGCAAGAAGGTAAAAGTGTCTAAGCTGTCTATCGACCCGATCACCCTTACCAAGGGGGATTTGCATGATATAGGTGAGATGATGCACAACGTCACCATAGAGACCCTCTAGAACTTTGCGGAGGGGAATCAGATTGTGTTGTGGGCACTCCAATCACAGATTCAAGAGTTGTAGGTATGCAATCCTCAGGTTGTTACTCTCTTGACCAGCCTCGTAGTAGGAATAGTCGTAGCCAAGGAGATGTTGCACGCTCATACGACCAACACAATAGTGTTGCCAGAAGGGGCGTTGGTTATAGAAAATGAGGCCAACAGGCCTACGATCATTACATTGAAAGGCATAGGGATCAACATGGTTTCACTCCCTTGGAGAACACTCTATCTTCTGCAGGATGGGATTACTATAGAACTATGGGCTAGGGAGAGTCACGCTCTGCAAGTATTGAGTGAATAGAGGATCAACATGGAGCACTTGAGCTTGCAATGCAACGAGGTCATGTCTCATAACAGGCAGATGGTGCAAGTAATTGAAGAAGCCTTCCAAATGGTCCCTGAGTTGGCCACCCCAGCAAAAGCACTAGCAGAGGCGCATATGTAGAGATTAGTAGCAGAGGTGCTTTAGGCACGAGAAGAAATGGCCAAGTTTCAGATGGAGATGAACCTTCAAATAGCAAAGCTGCGGTTGAAGGCGCAGCCTTCAACTCCTCTAGAAGTAAGGGAATAACGCACCAGCACCATTACATCAGGGATGGAGGAGAATGGCAATGCAGTAAGGGATTGCACCATAATGTTGGAAGAATCCTTCGAGGTCCTCACCAATCTGCAAGAGGACCCGAACATAAAATGCTTAGAAACAGAGGCGCGTGAGCTACAGCAGTGGTATGACAACATCAAAGGGACCACGTAAATGGTGGACCTTACTCAAAGGCTCACCTGAATGCAACAGGCCAAAGCGCTTAAAGAGAAAGTAGATGCAGCACAACACAAAGAAGTAGTTTTGAAAGTGCGTATTCAGCCTTGGATCAGCAAGGCCTTCATAATCACAGCAACAATTGAAGGCAAGCTCATGCAAATGTAGGGGAAGAAGGAACTGATACAGGGGAGCACTTCTGACACCACGGTTTTGGAACAACGCGTACAGGAGATACAGCAGGAAGCCACTTAATGCGATGCTAACCTTGCAGCCATCCGAGCAGCGTTGGGAGGTCTTTGCGTGAAGATATCCGCACCGATAGAGTGACTCAAGGGCGAGTCATGATGTTTTTTTTGGGGGATTTTTGGGCGTGGGATCCCCCTAAAGCAATTTTTGAGGCTTAAAACCCAAGTTTTGACTAAGTCCATTATAAAGACTCCACAATTTGTGGGTACGGAGCGCGAAGTTGTAATAAAGTCATAAGGTTTTCCACCCTCATATTTGTAATGTAATGTCGGTTCGAGAGATCTACCCATGGTTTGCAGACCATGGGATTGTATAAATAGAACGAGTCTTTAAGTGTAAAAAGGGAACGGAGACATGGAATGATGATCATGGAATAGAAGCATAGCAGAGTATCTGAAGTGTAAAGTCTAGTTTTGGGTCGTAGAGTAGGAGAAGGCTCTGCAGCTGAGTGCGCAGAGGCCTAGTAGTCTACAGCTAAGTGCACGGACCCCTGCAGCTTAGTGCATAGGGTAGGTTGAGTCTATAACCATTGGAAGCATTAATAAAGAGAAGTTTTACCATATTTCTGTGTATCTTTTCCTATTTTATGCATAGGAGTCTATTAGGTATGAATTGAAAGTTTATTGTTTATTTACTACGCGAACTTATATAAATATGTTGAGTAAGCGAATATAATATAAGGTATCTGTTTATGCAAAGATAACTAACTATTATAAGAAGATAAGTAAGATCCACAATGTGACTTAGGGAAATAGTGCTAATTACTGCTCCAGCAATGTGAAAGCCCCATAACCCTAGTTAGGGTTGCGCAAAGGTGAATATAACAGGGCGTGAAGGCCCCGCAGGTCTGGGAAGTGCGTGAAGTAACCTGCGTGAAGCATCAACCCCTCAGACATCTCAAGGGTGTGGAAATCTAGTTCCAGCATCCCCCCATACTGCTTTGGGTGAGACCTCAGTCTGCGCTCCGCATACTATTGCCCAAAGGGCTAATGGTACAAGGATTTGTTTGGCTAATTCACTCTGAACCTGGTTCAGGCCCCAACCAGCCAACAAGTCAAATGATTTAGATGAGTTTAGATGGGATGTTGCTTAGTAGAATGTATTAGTTCAACAACATCGCAAGAAGTGGCATGACAAGTCCATCAAGAATAAGAAATTCCAACCAAGTGATTGGGTACTCCTTTATAACTCCAGATTTAAACATTTTAAGGGTAAATTCTACACACACTAGATAGGACCTTATGAAGTGGTGAAAGTTTTTTAAAATGGAGCATTTGAAATCAAAACTATTGATGGGTGAGATTGAGTATTCCTTGTGAACGGGCATAGGCTTAAGGTATATTTTTAGCCCCTCGCAAAGGAAGATTTTATGCAACAAGTATAGTAGAAATCGGAAGTGAAGATGGTAGGTGGCCATGCCAACCTCTAACAAATTTGATTCTTTATTTTCCTTAAAAAAAAAAATTAACAACAAAAACAACAAAGAAAAATCTTTTTCCTGTGGTTGTGAAAATCAGTTTACTAACATGATTGCAGAAGGATCAGCCTGAACCCATCTTAATAGAAGGAAGATCAAATTTTAATAAAATGGGAATGTTGCTTGATCTTTAGATGTGTTAACTGTCACCAAGAAGAAGAAAGTTCAAGTGCAGGAATCAAGCCCTTATCCAAGTTTGGGATCGCTGGCACGACAATTTTATTCAAGCCACACTCAATTTCTACTACATTTATTTTTTGGTTTAGCATTATTCAGGCAGATTTCAGGTAAAATTATGCCCTTCGTCTATTCCCATTTTCATAAAATTTCCTCTATTTTTCTTCTTTTTATCCCATAAAGTTTACCACCCCTTTCTTCACATGGAAATTTTCCCTATCTTATTTCGTTCTTCCCTCTTTTTCCCCTGAAAATTTTTTCCTAGATCCCTTTTTTGATATGTCCCTCTTGGTAGTCTCACTCTTGAATTCCCTGTCATAATTTCCTTCCCATTCTGAAAATTTACTCCCTTTCCCACTTCTTTTCTCCCTCATGGATCATATTGAAAAATCTGATTCAAGCTTATGAAGCAGATCAAAAGGAATGTATTGATACATAAAAGTTGGCGAATAAAACCTCCTTTATAATTCAATGAATCCTTTAGAATCCAGCCTATGAATTTTATGAGAAATTTTTTGGCCACAATATCCTTGGTGCGGGTATATGTGTTTAGTGCAGGAATGTTCAGTGCAAGAATGTTCAATGCGGAAATGTTCAGTGTAGGACTATTCGAAGTGCTGAAATGTTCAGTGCAAGAATTTTCAGTGTATGAATGTTTAGTGTAGGATTGTTCGAGTGCAAAAATGTTCAGTGCAGGAACCCGCACTGTTGAGCACTCCTGAGTACAAAACTACATGTCCTGGTGCAGGAACAATGGTCTTTAGTGCAAAAATGTGTAATATGTTGTAGGAATACCTTGTGCAAAAATGCACATCTAGAAAGTTTATTCTTCTTTCATGAAAATCGTGTGCAGGCAAAATGACTACCCTTCCAGATTGATAGCATTCAATAATTTTTTATTATGATTAAGCTTTGTTTTATCATTTGCTAAAATAGGAAGGAAACCTTTTAAGTATAGGGATAGTTAAGTTATGAAATATTTTTTTAAAGTACCATGTACACCTTGTGTGAAACAATGAAGTAATTGCGGGATGTGTATGATTTTACCCGTCATCCCATACTTACCTTTTTGAAAAAATCTTGTTACCTATTAATGACGACCTGACCTCATACAATACTGTGCATGATTGTCATATTAATCATGGAACCTTAATCGTTTCCTTCACTAATTATTATACCTATCCGTATCGCATCCATCCCAAGGACTACATTTAATGGTGGAGCGTGACTGTTAGGAGGTGGCCAATATAGTAGCAGTGGGATAGCTCAATTATCACAAGGTTCATTTTAGAAAGAGCTCCTACATCCTGACTGTGTGATCTTTCTAAAAAGTTTTAAACAGAGTTTAGTGAATTAAGGATGGCGCCCATGAGAATTGAACCCTGTTCTATGAAAGAGATAGAGAAAATAGACAAATACTAGAATAGTCTTCCACTGTTGCGAGAATCTGGGTTCCTCTCGTTTCTGCTGAGATATAATGATTTTGACTCTGTCGTGGTGTTAGAGTTTTCTCGGACCTTTGGTGGGAGCTGAGCCAAGGTAGGATCACTGGAATTTGAAGTAACGGAACAGTCTATATCACAAGCCACAGGATTACCAGCACAAGGTGAGCAGTGGTTCAAAAAGGAGAAGATCTAGAAGAAAAAGTGGCGCCAGTTTGTGGTCGATATAAAACAAAAAGTGGACTAGAAGAAAGGACTGCCATGCAGTGCTATGCAAGGAAAATGGAAAGGTCTGTTGTGCATATTACAAAAGTTCATCACCTATGAGGGTCGCTACTCATTGACCTTCTTGTATCATATTCAGTTGTTGCTACAGTTCGAGAGAGGTAAGCTTATCAATTTCCCCTATTTTCTGCTAAGAAGCTTGAAGAAAATGTCAAAAGGAGTTCAGATAGGTAAGACAAGCCAAGTCGCATGCAATTTATACCATCATGGGTTGACTACAATTTTAGTTAAGAAGGAATTAGAGGTCAAGAATATGACCTGGGAAGTATTTTTGAACGAGTTATAGAAGAGAGGAGTAGGGAAATCCCCATCAAGAAGAGTGCAAGAAAGAAAGGGAAGCCTGAAACCCTAACCCTGTGCCCTACCAAGACTAAGAACAGAGAATATTTAGTCCATATAGAGGAGAAAAATCTCTTTGTTGAAACCCCATCTACATCAACAAGGAGGACCCGAAACTCGGTCAAGAGGACTACCTCCTTGAAGGAAGCCCACATTCCATCAACTTCCCCAATCAATTTGGACGACTCCCATCCTCCTTCACCAGTCACAAACAACCTTACAATGCGTGTGGATGTTGTGGCCCATATAGTGACTAGCGAGGGGAATATTGATGAAGAAGACATCACACCCTTGTCACTTTTTCTTAGAAAAATGAAGAAAAGGAAAATGGTGTTGGCACCTAGTGCAAGTGAAAGTAACGGCCTGACAAAGGATCCAATGGATGTTGAAGTGCAAGGTACTGAAACCCTTCATGATATTAAAATGCAGGAGGTTAATGACCAGGGTGATATTGATCTCGATGATGTAGGCACTGGTCTGGAGTCAACTGTCAAGAAAACTCCTGCACAAGAATAATTCGTTAAGGAAGAGCCCACTCTCCACCTGAACAGACAGACAGAAGAGCTTAAGCAACTTATCTATGGGCTGGAGGTACTGAATCAGACTTCGAAAGAACAAGGGATAGTGTAGAAACATAAGAACACAGAGCTGGAAGGAGAAGTGAAGGATAAAAAATTCCAAGTGAAGATATGGAAATTTTGAGCATCAAAGTGCTATGGTCGTCTCAGAAAGGTGACCAAATGGCTCAAGAAGGCTCAAGGCAAGAAGAGGAATATAGTGAAAGTAGGAATTAGCATACAAATATAGGACTGAAAGAAGGCTCCCATGTTTTGGTTTTTTTGCAACATGTAAAGGTTGTGTGACGACACACAATAAAATAGGGATGGGAGGATGTTGCTAGGCTAAATTGTCCTATTTTTTACCTCTATCCTACTCTAGAAACATGACCTAAACCTCTATTTTAATCTAATAACCTATTCATTCATGTACCTTTCTTTGAAATCATGCACATTCATGCACCCTCTTTGTATTTTCATATTTAAAGGCTTTTCATGGACTTAATTACTTATTTATGGATTTTGTACCTTTAATTATCCTTGCAAATAATATGTGTCTTTCCTAAAGTTTTTGATAAACAAATATATTAATCATTGTGATAGAATGGTCGAGTGCGGGTAGGATTCCTGTACTCCCATAACAGCTCACCAACCGATGCATATCTTTAGCAAAGGATCAGTTGACCTTGAGTTGGGATCAGAGCGGGAGAGGAATTAGCGGATTGAAGATCAAGACCTCGGCCAGATATCTTAGATTAGTATTTTATAAACAGTAGAAAGGCTTAGTTAAGCTGTTGTTATGATTTTGTTATGGTCGTAGGCCTGAAGGCTTGTATATAATGTAAAACTCTTATAGGAATTAGTTGGAAATATTATGGTAAAAAATTTCTAAGAGATTGTAATTATTTTGGATTATCACCTCTCTGGGTTGGATCGTAGATCCAAGATGTATTTTTGCTTCTTAAACTAATATAAAGAATGCGTAAGTACACAGTTCCATTTTCCATTTGCGTTGTGATGAATCTTTGATTGACTATGTTTCTCGATTTCATAACAAGGAAATGATTTGGTTGGCAAGGGCCTGGCCAACCCAACTCGTTGTCCCTTTCTTTAAAGGTGTGATTATTTAAATTAAAGTGCAGGTGTAAATTTGTTATTTACTTTGATTTTCCTCACAAGTCACAGATTTTATTTCATTTATAGTTATTGTGTTACATATCCGTGGTATGCGGGCTTAGAAGTATTTGATTTCAATTTCCATAAGCTTTCCTTTGTAATGCTTGATTTCATTTTTGCAAGATCGGTACAAGCACGCTGCCTATACTAGTGCATTTATGGTTCTACAAGAATGATTTCATTGGTTCAGTTTCGCAAGTCTTTAACTCCTTTCCTTTCGCAAAAGTTCTTTGTTCCTACTTTCAAGATTGATATTGGTTTCTAAACTAAGGGAATTATTAATATATAAGGTTTCACTTAAGATTTAAATGTGTGATGAATATGGAATAAACTTTGTAGTAACTTATAGGTCTATGCTTGCACTAAACACTTCCGAAGAAAGGATTGAATTTCATGATTAATTATTAAATGAGCCTTCTGAGTTAAAACATTAACATGCAGATCTAAATTATATGCACAGTTATCTCAGGAAAAATCTTGTTTACACAACCAGATAATTTTCGTAATTATATAGAAGAGTTTTATGTTTTAAAGAGAGATTTACTTTAACTTTTGAAAATCATTTTCTGTCTAGAATATAATTTTGGTTGAAGCATCTTTCTGCTTGTGAGAATTTACTTACAAATTATGTTTTCTTTTCACTCTATTTCACTTAACATGCTTTTTATTTTTCGAAAGTAATCTAGAAACCAAGTGCAAAAATATTGGTTATCTGGTGCAGAAACCTCAATTCGATACAAAATCAGAGTGTTCTAGACTAGAGATTTAGAGTTCCTGCACGAAGGTCAAAAATTTAGTACAAGCATAAAACATTCTTCTGCTATCTAAACCTCATTCCATTGTAGGCACAACGTTCTGGTTCAAGAACGTTGTTGTAGTACATGAATAACAGTTTAGTGCATGAAACAATATCTTTAAAGAAGACAGATACACTGAATAACTTATTTATCACATTGTCTCATTGAAGGTAAATATAAAGGGTCATTTCATTAGTTAAGATTGTTCACAATATTTTTTTTCCCTTGGAAAAAGTCGTGATTTCTATTGATTTGAAGAAATTACATTTTTTAGATGTTGATGCATATGCATATGGAGGCAGTTGCCTGACGAGTTACATAATATTATGATCAAAAAGAAATTTGTTATGTCTCCACGCAGGGAGGCTGCTTTCTTGTGTACTATATCTATATCTGCTTGCTAACATAGTGTGAGCAAGATCAAAATTATATCCATCTCTTCGCAGAGAGAAATGACTAAGGTAACATGATAAGTTTGTACTAGTATCAAAACGAGTAAATATGTGCAATATATACAAGGATAATCAAAATATATATGGGAATCACAGCCCATTTAAAATCTAAGATCATCAAAAGGTATATGGTAGTGCTAGTCGTAGACCCCATCAATCTCCTCTTGAATCAACTAATCGTTCCCATGTCTAAGCGCTGCCTCTTTGGATAGGTGATCTTCTTATGAGTTGAGCTCCCTGTAAATGTGTCGACAGACGAAGGAGTCAAATGATGATATCAATATTTTAGCTTCATCTAATATGTGCCTTAATGTAAATGCATTGCAATGAGATGCATCATTCAACCAATTGCATATGATTTGAGAGTCACCAAACAACTGTAGATGTCTGCATTATTTCGCTAGTGCAAAATGGATAATATGTTTTGTAGTGCAAAGTTAAGTGAAGTTATTAGTTCCTCTGCCTAGGTTAAACTGGATCTTAAAGCAATGATTATCATTAAGGTGAAGGATGGCACCACCCCCACAGCCAGCCTCCTGCGTAGAGTCGTCAAAATATGCCCAGGGCTTAGATTTGTCAACGTTTTCAGGAATGATAGTTTGGAGAGGGGCGCTGGGGTCGTCTTCAGGAAGAAGGTCGAAGTCTGCAATGGTATGGAGCAAGATGGTAGGCCAATGGGGGGATCTTTGGTTGAAGATAGCTTGGTTCCGGGCAATCCATAATGACCAAAAAACAAGCAAAGGTAAGTTTTTGGATTTGCCCTTATGATTTCTGCACTATGTATTCCAAGCATCCATGATGTTATGTCCATTCCAATTTTTTAAGGGTGGATATTGAGTAATGATGGAATTCCAATATTCTTTGGATGTTGGGCAATTTAGAAAAAGATGATTTGTGCTTTATTCTTCGTTCCGGAAAAGGTGGCACCAAAACGGGCCATGAAATGATCTTTTCATCAAATTAGTGTCGGTGGGGATCTTGTCAAAGAGGATGTTCCACATCAGTAAATGTGAGCGAGGGGACACCTTGAGTTTCCATAGCTGTTTCGAAGTCGGAAGTATATTCTGGGGCTTGTGAGGTTCCATAAGTCTAATGTAACCTTGTTTTGGAGAATATACACTGTGTTTGGCAAAAGCCCAAATGGTCTCGTTTGGTCCTTCAGTGAGACGGATGTGTGCCTATGTAAGAGAATCCGTATAGTTTTGCCAATCATGTTGGCACTCTACATGGATTTCCAAGTCTTGAGTCGTTTTCCATGCCTGTTGTAGAAATCAAGAGTTTATGTTGTCACCAATGTGTTTGATGTGGATGACTCCCCTATCATGTAAATGTCTTATTAAGTCTCCTGGTAATCTGTCGGCATTGACACAAGCTACCCATGGATCCAAACCAATACGCACAGCATTGCCCTCCTTAATACGCCACGTAATGCCAACCCATAGTAGGGGTAGCGAACTGATGACTGCTTTCCATATATTGGAGATGTTGTTCCTCGTTCCATGCTGCTGTCTAATCCAGTCCATTAGATTCATGGGCCAGATATATTTCAATTGAACTACACGGGACCAGAGACTATTACTGGTGATAAGCTGTCAGCCAAGCTTGGCCGCCAGTGCTTTGGAGAAGAGGTCTAGCCTCTTGATGCCCCATCCTCCCCAGCTCTTGGGTTTTGCTATACTGTCCCATTTGACCCAGGCGAATAACTTGCCCGGTTGATTTCCTTTCCATAGGAATCTGCAGCAAATACTTTTTAATTGGTTCAATATGCCTTTCGGTATCCACGCCAAGGTCATCCAGTAGACTGGAGTGGCTTCTATCACTGCTTTGATAAGTATTAACCTGCCAGTGCGGGATAGATATTTATGATACCATACTTGAAGTCCCTTTTCCACTTTCGCAATGAGCCATGTCCAGTCCGCTATCCTGTAACCAAGTGGCTTTAATCTGAAGCCCAAGTATTTTATCCCTTCTGCCAGGTTCTGAGAGGAGAATGGGAAGTGTTTTAATGTATATAATATCTCATGCTGGGAGCAGCCCACCGAAGTAATTGAGGATTTACTATTATTTATTGACATCCTAGTAGCCTGTTGGAACAGATTGAAAGTGTTTTAGAGGGTCGTGGTGTCCCCAATACTTCCATTTAAGAAAATGAGTATGTCATCAACAAACAATAGGTGAGTGAGGAAAAAAAATTCTGATATCTTGATGTCTGTTAGATGATTCCTCTCGCGCGCAGTTGATATGGTCCTACTTAATCCTTCCATGATGAGTAAAAAAATTAAGGGTGAGAGTGGAAATCCTTGCTTGAGTCCTCTCTCTGAACTGAAGAAAGATGTAGCTTCCCCATTGAGTAACACACTATAAGATACATCAGTTATACAGCCCATAATCCATTTTATAAATTCATAAGGAAAACCAAGATGGGTTAGCAATAATCTGATGTAAAGCCAGTCTACTCTATCAAAAGCTTTTGAGAGGTCTACCTTCAATATCATACCCTTCTGTTTTTTAATCTGCAAGGTATGGAGGAGTTCTTGTGCAGTGGCAATAGCTTCATGGATCTGTCTGTGGTGCAAGAAAGCAAACTGTTCAGATGATATGTGTCAAGAGAGTATAGGCTTCAGGCGATTAGCGATTATCTTGGAGATAATCTTATATAGACAGTTACAAAGGGAAATGGGGCGGAAATCGTTATAGGAGGAGGGGTTATCTGATTTCGGGATAAGGGAAATGAAGGTAAATTTAATGGCTGAGGATATCCTACCACTCCTTCTGCAATTTTCCACAATCTTGAGTAGGTCTTCCCCCAGGATTTCAAAGAAAGCAATGTAGAATTCAATGGTCCACCCGTCAGGGCCTAGGATCTTTTCTTAAACCATTTTAGTGTTGCCTCTAACTCTTCCATCGTTACTTCCTTCAATATGCCTTCTGTATCTTCTTGATGGACGATTCTGGGGAAGTGTTCAGCTACTCGCATGATCTCCAAAATATTCGCAGCTTTAGGTGCCTTATAGATGCTCTTGAAATGTTCAATGGCTAGTCTAGCCAGATCCCTCTGTGATGATATTAAGTGCCACTACTCATCGTTCAATTCCCAAATAGTATTAATGGATTTTCGACCATTAGAAAATTTATGAAAGAATTTAGTGTTGTCTTCTCCTTCGGTGAGCCAAATCGCTCTATTCCTGATCCTCCAACTTTCTTCCCTCTCCTCTAGGATCTGAGAGCGCTTCTTAATGTGAGAGGTGTAAAGTGCTTTACTCTCAACCGTGGGAAAGGTGCCATCTAAGATGTCCTCATGTGCTGCAATAGCTCTCTTTGCCTCCCTCAGAGATTTGTCATCATTTATGCGCTTCTTATGATCCCACATTTTAGAGACCTTCTTTAGTTCAGTCAATTTCCTTATAAAACCTTCAGTATGATCCTCACAATCCAGTATGGGGCTAGTCTGCCAGAAGTTAGTGACCATCTGTATGTATGAAGGATCTTTGAGCCAAGAGGCATTGAATTTGAACAGGCTCCTTAGCTTCTGATTACATAGGCCAATTCCATATATTGGCCTATGGTCTGAGATGCCTCCAGTACCAACCCATTAGCGAATGCGAGGGAGATTGCTCAGGAAAGCCTCCTTGATGAGAAATCTATCAATTCTTATGGCAAGACCGTGATCACCACTGCGATTATTGGTCCAAGTATACTGAATCTTTGCGGATGGAATGTCCACCCACTGATGTTCCTCGAGAAGGGAAGAGATGGTGTCGGATAAACTGTCAACTTGGGCCGAGTGACCCCAAGATTCACTGAAGCCCAAAGAAAAATTTAAGTCCCCTCCTAGAATGATGTTATCCACCTGTAGGAGACCAGAGTCCAGAAATTTTCTCCAGAAATTAGCCCTGTCTACATAGGGGCCATAAACATTCATAATACGGATTTCCATCTCAAGGGGGTGGGCAAAAATATCCATGCCAATGAAGCCCCTCCCTCCCCAGGTGTTCCTAATATCCAGAGCTTTGTTACATATCCCAATAGCAGAGCCCCCATATCTCCCAGACGTGTCCAAAGCATGGAAGGTCCAATTAGGCATCCAAGCGTGAAGAGTGTGAATAAGGGGATCAACCAAGCAAAGAATTTCTTGTAAAAATATGATGTTTGTCTGGGAAGAAGTGAGCAGCCTTTTAAGAGCTATTTTTTTGGGCTGACTAGCAAAACCTTTGTAGTTTAAAGAGATAATCTTCATGAGGGATGTGTTTGAGGGCCGTTCCTAGCTCTAAGGGCTCTGAGGATGGTTTGTTGTCACCCAATGGAAACTTCTTCTCCTGTTGTGTGTCTAGCTTTTGTGAGCCGAGAGGGTCAGCCCCTTGAGGTCTTATGGGAGACAGGGATAGCTTCAGGTTCTAGTCCAATCGCATCATCGCTTTTATCCCTCGATTTGGATCGGAGTGAGTACCGGGGGGAAGCTGGGGGGGAGGGCATGGCACCAGAGGGGAGGGAGGAAGATGATAGGGATGGATTACAGGGGGAGGAAAAGAGTGAGGGGAGAGGAAGGGAGCATAATAGGGAGGGGGATGAGACGTGACCCATGGATCTGAATATACCCACTGAGGTCAAGAGCGATGATAAAGGGGGAGATGTGCCAATGTAGGAATGAGATGCAGATACTTTAGATAAGCCAAACATAGGAGAAGAGTGAGATGAAGATGTAAGAAACATACCCGGGTCTGAGCTGATATCCTGAGAATGACCGGTGCTGGCTGGAGGAGATGACGGAGGCTAGTTAGTGGCTGAGGGATCCTTGACTGCTCTCATTGTATCAGGAGTACCTCAAGGGACCCTAATATCTTTATTGCGTTCCTCCAGGACCGGATCATTTTCTTGCCGGGAGGGGAATCCCCCAGGGTGTTCTGGATCTTTGTTCTTCTGAAGGAGAGGGCAATCCCTGTATAAACGCCCCAGCTTGTGACATCTGCAACAGCGATAAGGAATGCCTTCATAGTCAATGATTTGTTTGCGGGATGTGTCCCTCCATTTTATAGTGATGTACTCTTGTAGGCCTCCCCTGGTATCCAAGTTGATGAGGATCTGAGCATATGCCATCATGCCAGTGAGCTAGTAGGACTTATCATATTCCATATATGTACCAATCGCATTGCAAATCCGCTGAAAGATGCCTTCAAACCAGTATTGAAGGGGCAGTCCAGGTAGCCGAATCCAAACAGGTTCGATGCCTATCTGCTCTGTCTCAGGATCAAAAAGGGGCGTCCATCTCTTGAGAAGAACCGGGGCATGTTCAAAGTGCCAGTAAGAGGACAATACCCAGTTGGTATGATCAGCACAAGCGAATCTCAGGGCGAACCATCCCCTCACAAAAGTTTGCATGAAGGGGATGTCAACCAGATGGTGACCCCAAACCTCGGATGCCCATTCTTTCAGGCTAGCGGCCATGTAATTCCGTCCTCTTATGTGCCCGACTAGGACCCTGTCGGCGAAGTCCATAGTCTCACCCCACTGAATGCCCTCTTCTAATCTGAGAAAGATGTCGTCTGCCTTGGATTTGTAACACTTATGCTTCTTTTTAGATCTCAAAGGAGGAGGTTGTGGGAGTACCTGGCTCAAAATAGGAACAGATGATGCAGGGGGAGGGTTAGGGTTATACGAAGAAGGGTTTGGGATGCCCGCAGAAATAGGGAAGGAACCATCAAGCGGAGGAACGGCCGTAAAACTGTCAGAAGGAGGGGTGATGGAACTTTGTGGGGTAAATCCAGCCGGAGCTATAGGAACTGATGGAGGAACAAATGGTTGGGAAAGAGAGCTTGATGCAGGGAGGTCCAAACCAGGGTTAGGGTTCAAGCAGCCAGACACAAAACCTAGGGTTGTTGGGGAAAGAGGGGGGGTAGAGAGTGTTGGCCAGGTAGGAGGGTCGTCTGGAAGAACCACCTGTTGGGTCTGTGACGGTTCCGTGAACGAGTAAGGAGAAAAACTATCGGTGAGGCCAGAACTATACATACCTTCTGATGTGGAGAAAAATGTGTGCCATATGGGAACCCCCTCCAGCGGGTCGGATGAGTAATCAACAGCTCCCAGTTCATCCATGACGACAACTGCTTCTTGGAACGGTGGACACCTCAATTAGCTGGAATAACGAAGCATAAACAAAGCGCAGGGAACGAACTGAGTGTAACAGGTAGCAAGCCGTCGATCGGTTGGTAACAAACGGTAAATGCCCCCGAGGTCCCGGCAGGTCAACCCGCGCGCTGAAGGATGGAGTTGTTGTTCCAGTTACGGAATCGGACGGTGAGGGTGCAGGTTACCAGTGGTTACAACGACCTGCATAATCTGATGCCTTAACCCAAACCCTCGCGAGCCCTAATCTCCATCGCTCCTTCTTTCCTCTCATTCTAAGGTTTCCTATCCAAGATTGTTCACAATTAATTAAGAATCCATTTTAGTTTCTGCAAAAGTATTTTTCATTTATTCCATCACCAAAATTTCTTTGAGTATCAATTGTCGCTTGATCATCATTTTTCTTTCGATTCTGTAAATTTGTGATTTAAGAAGTAGGAATAGAATCAGGAAAAGTTCATATCATTTCTGGCATTTCCTGTGCTTTGTCTCTAAGTTTAAGAAATTCCACCCCATGAGAATCAAGTTGTCAATGAACCTATTATTCAAATACCACAAAATATGGATAAAGAGATAGGGTTAAGAATATCCTCAAGAATAAGGAAACCTATAATTTTTTTATTATTATGTTGTGTACCTAGAAGAGTATAACCAAGACATTGGAATTTAAGAAGATCCAATATCATTTTCACAAGCCATATGAGAAGGAAACTCCAAGCTCTAGGACGATGCTATGTTAGAAGAGTTGGATTAAATGGCTAAGAACTGTGTCTATGATTTAGTTAAATTTCCTAAAGAATCCAAAGCCATTGGATGTAAATGGATCTACAAAAATAAAAAGGGCTCATCTGACAACATAGAATGGTATAAATCCATACTTGTGGCTGAAGGATTAACTCAAAAAGAAGGTATTTATTACCATGAGACCTTTTCTCCAATTTCTACAAAGGACTCACTTCAGATAATCATGGCATTGGTAGATCATTTTAATCTATAGTTGTATCGAATGGATGTGAAAATAGCTTTCCTTAATGGGGACCTAGAGGAAGAGGTGTAAAAGCATTTAGTTTGCAACCTCAGAAAATCCATATATGGGCTAAAACAAGCTTCACGCCAATGGTATTTTTAAATGTCAAGATGTCATTTCTTCATTTGATATTACAAAGAACATTGTGGATCAATGCATATACCCTAAGGTCTATGGGAGCGAACTCATATTCTTAGTCTTATATGTGGATGATATTCTGCTTGCTAATAATTATTTGGGCTTACTACATGAGGTCAAATAGTTTTTGAAACAAGACTTTAATATGAAGGATATGAGTGGAGCCTCTTTTGTCATTGGCATAGAGATTCATCGAGACAATTCCAAAGGGATATTGGGATTGTCTCAAAAGGAATACATTAATAAGCTTCTAGAAAGATTTTGCATGAACGATTATCACCTAGTGTGGCATACGCTGTTAAGGGTGATACATTTTGTCTTAATCAATGTTTGAAAAATATTTGTAATGAGAAAATATGAATATCATTCCTTATTCAGTTGAAGTTAGAAGTATGATGTATTCTCAGGTATGTACAAGACTAGACATTGGATTTGCAATTGGATTGTTAGGTAAATGTCAAAGTAATCCAAGCATTAATCACTAAATGGTTGCAAAGAAAATTATGCAATGTATGCTAGGTATAAAAGGTTGCATGCTTACATGCAAACGATTATACCATTTGGGAGTGATTGGGTATTCAAACTCAAACTATGCATGATGTATCAACTCTATAAAGTATACATTTGGATATGTCTTCCTACTTGCAGAAGGTGTCATCTCATGGGAAGGCAAAAAACAAAATTTAATTGCTTCTTCCACTATGGAGGTTGAGTATATAGCACATTAAGAGGATAGCTCATAGGCTTTATGGTTACAAAATTTCATCACAATTATAGGCTCCATCTCAAGGCCATTAAGTATTTAGTATGATAATTTTGCTACATTTCAATTTGATAACAACAATAAGAATAGTAGCTCAAACAAACACATTGTTGTTAAAGAACATGTTCAGAATCATCAAGTGACTATTGAGAAAATCAGCACTAAGTCAATGATTGTGGATCCCATGATGAAAGGGTTACCCCTAAGTTATATGGAGAACATTTAGAGTGTACGATGCTCATTAACATGTTTCATGCTTGACTTGTTATGTACATTGGAGACACCATTCAACTTTATAATTGTAATTATGTTTTCCATGATTTCTAGTATACTTTTAGACCCAAATTTTTATACATAGAGTAATGAATGACATATTTTCCATTGGGACAATAAAATTGGGCTTTTAATAGAAATTTTGTTGCACATTCATAAAGAATTATGCTACATAAAGTATTTATTCAGAGCAAATAATGGATATTATAATATTTGAAATGTAGTGTTTGTTTAATTAGGCCAGTAGGCCTTCCTTTGAAAGGGACTTTCGTCGTGCCTTTCGTTCTCCGGCTGACACCTGGCGTCGGGCGGGCATAACCGCGAGCGGTCTTGTGCGGTTCTGTGTGGTTCTGCGATGAAACTTAAAACCCATCGAGATCCACTGAGATCTCTTCCCCTTTCTTACAATTCTACAATTCAATAGCAAATGAAATGCACTCACCGTTCCACTGCAACAGAGACACAATCGGAGCATAAATCGGAGAAAAAAAGAGATCCACTGAGATCGCTTCCCCTTTCTTACAATTCTACCATTCAATAGCAAATGAAACGCACTCACCGTTCCACCGCAACAGAGACACAATCAGAGCATAAATTCAAAATTCAACACGTTCAAAGAGAGGTTGAAACCTGGCGTTGGGCGGGCATAACCGTAGAGTTCTGAAACCTGGCGTCGGGCGAGCATAACCGCGAGCGGTCTTGTGCGGTTTTGCGGCTATTTAATTTTTAGTTTGAACTTCCTGTTTGGTAGCATTCTTGTTGGGTGCCATTATTGCTCAACACTCTCAAAAACCTAATTATGCGGTCCCTGTTTTGCGGTGCACATTTGTTCTGCGATGCACAATCAACCATTCTGCGGTTTCCGTGCTTCCATGACCTTACCGGCAGCCTTCATGGATCAACCTACCGACAGCCTTCTTGGATCAATCTCGCAAACTACCCACGGCCTTCTTGGATCAATCTCACACAGTGTAGCAGTGTTCAAACTGACAGAGGAGCCTGGTTTGATAATCTCACGAACGGAGAACGGAGCTGGAAATCGTGAGCCGGAGCTATTGTTTAGAAAACATCTGCACAACATCATTTCTTCCAGTTCAGCTCATTCTTCAACTACTTTGTTCCCCTTTCCTTGCCGACTGCGCCCAACTCCGAATTGGGAAAAAATCAGTATTGCAGGTTCTCAAACTTTTAGGATTAGACCTTCTCTATTTTTGGGTAAACTAGGTTAGGGTTTGTTGAGGTATACATGGGGTTTCCTTAATATCATTGCTCTTACTTGTATCAGAGTCTTTCTCTGTTGAACATTTTAACATCCACGGAAGTCTTAAAATTTAATACAGCATAAAAAGTAAAACATCCTTCAAGAAATGAGGAAGCGTCATGTGGAACAAGACATAAAACCTCGACCCTCTTTCAAGATGGACTATATAACAGTAGTGGTGGAACTGCATACAGAGATCAAAAACAGGGGAAAAATCTGTCAACAAACTATGATATTGATTTTGCATCAATATGTCTGTAGCACCAACTCACTGAGGATTTGAGGGCTGATCCCCAGTCACTTTGGTTGAGCCAAGCAACCATACTTCTATCACAAGTTTCTTTCCCTTGGTCTCAGATGTTACGAGAGACAAATATCATCTCTCCGTAGCTCTTTCCAGGATTACACAGCCAGGCCCCTTTTGGCCTTAGGAACTCTTCGAATGGAATTTTCAGTGTTTGCGGTGGTTTTCGACATAGTGGCAGGTCGTGGTAGGGATGCCACTTCTCCCCTCTCTGCTTGTACTTTTATTTCCATTTATGATGATGATGTTGAGCTAGGGTCTTGAGTCGCATAAGATTTTTTTGCTTTGGTTTGGCCAAGCTCATGATCCTTTCAATCTGGTATATCTTTTTTACTATGATAACATTTTTTCATACAGGAGTGTTCTAGACTCTCCCTTAGTCGATTGTAGTCTCTAGTCCCATTGGCCTATTCCTTGGTTATTTGTGGACATCAAATTTATCCTATCTAATTTTATCTTCACTTAAAGTTATATTATGGCTTGAAAGAGCTGTATGGGCTACAGACCGAACAAGGAAAATATGAAATGAAGTAAGAAGTTTACATAAAGTTTACTTGAGCCAATGGGAAGGACCAAGCACTCATCTTGAACTATGAAAATTTTAAAAACAATTGGTCATCTTGATACAGATAGTGAGATTGAGGAAACCTCTACTTCTCATGGTGTGGGTGTCTGTTTTGAATTTCAACATTTCTTTGACTATGAGAGAATGAGAGCAGAATGCCTCTTTTATATTGATGCCTAAAACCAGTTGCCCATATTTTGAGTGTGTATGTAAAGGAAATAACAGTAGTGGTGGAACTGCATACAAAGATCAAAAACAGGGGACAAATCTGTCAACAAACTACGATATCCATTTTGCATCAATATGCCTGTAGCACCAACTCACTGAGGATTTGAGGGTTGATCCCCAGTCACTTTGGTTGAGCCAAGAAACCATACTTTTATCATGAGTTTCATTCCCTTGGTCTCAGATGTTAGGAGAGACAAATATCATCTCTCCATAGCTCTTTCCAGGATTACACAGCCAGGCCCCTTTTGGCCTCAGGAACTCTTCGAATGGAATTTTCAGTGTTTGCAGTGGTTTTCGACATAGTGGCAGGTCGTGGTAGGGATGCTACTTCTCCCCTCTCTGCCTATACTTTTATTTCCATTTATGATGATGATGTTGAGCTAGGGTCTTGAGTCGCATAGGATTTTTTTGCTTTGGTTTGGCCAAGCTCATGAACCTTTCAATCTATATTTTTTACTATGATAACATTTTTTCATACAGGAGTGTTCTAGACTCTCCCTTAGTCGATTGTAGTCTCTAGTCCCATTGGCCTATTCCTTGGTTATTTGTGGACATCAAATTTATCCTATCTAATTTTATCTTCACTTAAAGTTATATTATGGCTTGAAAGAACTGTATGGGCTACAGACCGAACAAGGAAAATCTGAAATGAAGTAAGAAGTTTAAATAAAGTTTAATTGAGCCAATGGGAAGGACCAAGCACTCATCTTGAACTATGAAAAGTTAAAAAACAATTGGTCATCTTGATACAGATAGTGAGATTGAGGAAGCCTCTACTTCTCATGGTGTGGGTATCTGTTTTGAATTTCAACATTTCTTTGACTGTGAGAGAATGAGAGCAGAATGCCATTTTATATTGATGCCTAAAACCAGTTGCCCATATTTTGAGTGTGTATGTAAAGGAAAACTCTCATACTTACTTTGGATGGTGGGTTTTATATTTTGTATTTTAGCTTTGTTTGATATGGGAACCGAATGCCTCTTTTACATTGATGACTGAAACCTGTTGCCCATATTTCAACACATCTCTTGAAACACATCTCTTAATAACATATAGCATAGGTTTACAAGAAATATATAGTTTTAGGCAGACATACCCTAGAGTGCACAGATAAGTATAAATTATCCAAAAAATACTATGGAGGCCTATCCATTTCATTCCTGCAAAGGGTAAATTAAGTGAGCGAAATATATGGAAATTGCCTTGCTTGAAACACATCTCTTAATGGGTTTTACGTTGTGTAAAAAACGTGTGGATTTTTCCTAGAAGATCACATATCATGTGCAAACAAAATATTCAAGAAAGGATCAGTATCAGTAATGGGCTGGGTATAATTGTTATTTGAAAATGTAAGAGTTTCATTTTCCCTTCAGAAGAAAAGTCAGTCATCATTCCCCCAATTTTGTTACTGTTATTCATGCTAACATTCTCATTTTCATGTTGTCTTCTTCCTGTTTAACGATGAACTGACCAGGAAATTGACTAAATCAACACTGTGGAAGGGGAATTTTGTAGACATTGGATGAGAGAGATACATATCTGTAGTTGTGAATAGAGGCTGGGCCAGTTACGAAGCCTTCACCCACCGTGTAATTGCTGCTCATTCGATGTTTTAGAGCCAAGTGTTATTTGCAGCCTTCTCCCACAAGGCATTCAATAGATTGGACTCTTTTCTATCAA
>APFE031476064.1:15595-32091 GCA_000404065.3 Pinus taeda | reverse complement strand
TCTGAGATGTCTTCTTCTGCTTATGTGCTTTCTTCTTAAGCTTCTTTCCCATTGTTCCAAGGATCTCCTTCAAGCGATCAAGCTTCTACAAAAGAACCTGCTCTGATACCAATTGTTGGAAATACTATTGAGGGGGGGGTGAATCACTATTATCACATCAATACAACTTTTTCATTTCCATATTCAGATTCATATATGATACTTCCACAACTTCTTATGATTCAGTTAGTTGATCCTTAATGAGTGCATTAGAACATTATAAACCATATTAACAGTAAACAGGCACAGTAAAATAGAACAGATCATCACACATAATCCACACACATGAACACCATGATATAAGGTGGAAACCCAATGTGGGAGAAAACCACCTACTGCAAGTCATCTCAATCTTCTCCTTAATAAGAAAATCCTTTTACAATATTTCTGTATTGGTGCAGTCTTATACCAGTACGCAGGCTTCTACCTGTAGAGAGCTACAACCCCCATAGTTCTTGTACTAGCTGATCCATTTACTAGTGCGCAGGTTGCTACCTGGTATAATGCTCCAAAGATTTCAACTGCTACTAGAAGGGAGCTACCACCCCCTTAGCTCTTGTACTAGCTAAGATACTAGTACGTAGGTGCCAACCTACAATCTTCTCTCCTTCGGGTACCACGTTTCATTAATTTTCATACTGGATACACCTGAAGCACAACACATAATCTGAAAGGCCACGTTTCATCCAATTTTCATACTGGACCCATTAATATCATTGAAGCACATAATCAATCAATCTTCTGAATCACCCAAACACCAGATCAATACATATACAAGGATAATATATGTGTTAGCACCCAGATATGGTCCATCAGATCACATAAATATGATTCATTATCATCCTGATCTAATATTAGTTCTCATCCATCAATACTGAAGCTAAACACAATCAACTACACAGGATATGCAGAATACTGACACCTTTAAATTGTCATCAGAACCCATCAACAACCTGAACCACCTATGACTTCAAATATCACAGCTCAAATAGTATACGCTACTACAATGAACCAAACCTGCATACATACGTGCTTACACCAAAGCCAACCCACGTACAGATCTATAAATATTCAAACATGACTTGTAGCGATTTCAAACTTAAGTTATACCCAGATCAGATCATTACAAGTGTCAGTATATAGATCTAGAATAAGCATAATCAAATATATAAAGATAGTTCATTTCAAACCATTTGATCCTGATCTATCCTTAGATCTTGTTCTCCATCAACCGGTGAGATCCCTCTTTAGCTCAGATCCAGAACTGCACCATAACCCAATCATAGTATTCTAGATCTAGCACTTTATCAGATATTCAATAATTCAGATGATGCTTTGCCAAATGATCTCCTTCCTCTTTTATAGTCTTAGGCCTTTCACAATACCATGGTTCAAAACCATAATAACATAATACCATGAACCCAATACTTGGGATCAACACTTTTGGATGCAATACCACGGACCAAAACCATAAGATAAAATGTTAGACTAATACCATGAACCAACATGAAAGTGCAGAACTTTCTCCACTGAATTACTTTTCTTTGCATAAAAATCCGTGAATTCCACATGAAAAAATTTCTCTGCATAAAATTTTGTGAACTTTTCTCTACATGAAATAAACTTTTCTCTGCATAAAATTCCATGAACTTTTCTCCACATGAAATAAACCTTTCTCTGCATAAAATTCCGTGAACTTTTCTCCACATGAAGTAAACCTTTCTTTGCATAAAATTTCGTGAACTTTGCTGCATTATAATTTATAATCTGAGTGATTTTCCATCAAGGACAACACTTGTCTCATAATGCCAACAAAAACATGTGCGAAAGATGACACAAAGGACCAATATTAAAAAAAAACCCCAAAATTAATTGAAAATGCTAAGACAATTCTTGAGAGAACCGGAAACTAGAATAGGAGAAAAAATAAAAAGATTCCAAAGTGAAGTGGGAAAAGAAAATGAATGCTCTCATTGAAAACACCAGTTTTGTTGCAGTAAATTTTACACGCAAGGAGCCATTGATCCACAACCCTATGCCCTAGTAGGATCACCAAAATACCAAAAAATATGGCTAACCCAAGACAACAAAAATCCTCAATTCAAATGGTAATGCAAGCAGTCTCTTTATAGTTCTTAATGTTAAAGGGGTTGAGCAAGTACCTTGCCTCCTCGCAGGTTGGTGAAGGGTTTTAGGTCTGATGCAAAATCCTTTCACTCCAAACAAGCAATCTCTCTCTTCCACTATCAACCCCAAGCCGACACACAAGCATGAACAAACAAATATGACAAGTAGTCTTTCGTAGAATAATATTAGCTCAAAACATCAAGAAATACTTGAACATAAATCAATGCAAATGATGGTATAAATGAAGGGAACATAAATCTTCATTAAACATATAATCAATAATACATCTATATAGCTTCATCTTCAACACTCCTATCTTTATTCTGGTAGAGTCTCCCCACTATAATGAATAAGAACTCAAAGGAACATGGATCTCTCGAAACCAAATCAAAATAACAACATATGACTCTTTGATTCTGGCTCACATATTCTAACTGGAAGATTGTGACTATAGAATTATGACAAGACTGACCCTCTAGGATGACCTAGTATAAATAGGAAGAGGAAGACTCTTAAGAGGATGAATGTAGACACCTAGGACGAAGAAAAGTTGTTGCACAGTTGGCATTTCCTGAATGGTTGGGGATGCGTGGTTTGTTGGCAATGATTTCAACTAGACTATCATTTCGGATAGAAGCAACAGATGTTGGCATTGATGATCATGTTGTTCAAGGGGATTCTATGGTTTCTACAGTATTCTATAGAGAATTATCATAGTAGCAGGCTTAGTGAAGAATCCAAAAAAGGATGACTATGATGGTTGGGGAGTCCCAGACTTTGCAGGAGGTTATGTCTCAAGAGATCAATTTAGTTCTTCTAAAAAGTGGCATAGTTAGAAATTTCCTGGAAATTTATTTCCAATGGTATGAGGAATCATGCAATTGGGCCTCTAGATCAAAAGTTATGTTCAACCAAAATAAGGACTCTTAAGCCTTTAGTAGCAGAGCACAGAACCCTGAAACCCCTGGGTTTATTTAAAAGTGTTATGGGATTACAGTGAGTTGGGGTAGTGGGAATCTCAGAACCCAGGAACCCCGAAAGGCCTAGAACCCTAGAGGCTTATTTAAAAAAGTATTACAAGATTACATTGTGCCAAGGTAGATGGAAGTCCAGAACCCCCTAACCTCGAAACACCTATAACCAAAGAGTTTTGTTTAAAATATTAAAGGGTATCGAAAGGAACTAGGCTGGAGGGGGACAATAATTGACAAAACCCATAATAGAAATTTCTCAGAAGTCAAAAACCTAGAAGCAATTTCAATGGAGTGTTGGGTAAATAGTGTCAGGAGACAAAAAGTTTGTTGGAAGTTGACAATTCTGCCATATAACAAAAGGTGCACTCAGGTCTAAGGTTTGTTGTGGTTTGATGTGTTTTGGTGACCAAGGTCCTTTGGGATATTAATAAATAAAATCCATTGCGAGGAGTATTTAAAGGACCACAGACCAAAATAAAAGGAAAGGCGCCTAAGGATAGTGCACCTTGGTGGGCTAGTACCTAGAAACCCAGTAGCCCATAACTCTTGTGAAATTGTATTTAAGAAAAGTTACATGTATCAGAGCTTCCAGTATCCAACTCTGTAGTGACGTTATTTGAAGGATGTATGAGTTGGTAACTCTCCATATCATAGCCATGAATGAGTCATAATGTCCAGAACATAGTTTATAGAGGACATATGAGTTGGAATCTAAAATAAATGTGCATAGAGAGCTTGGTGGCATTTGATTAAAGGAAACTGTAAAAAATTGTCCCGAGCTGAAAAAAACCTCCTTTGAAATTACTTACACACCAACAATAAATAAATGAAGAGAATGGCTTGGGGACATCGTTTGTTATAAACATATTTGGGCACTGCAACCCCAATCACATATGTCCATAAACCAAGGGCTTCTAAACCCCTAAAAGTGTTGTTTCATACCCTAAGGGAACAAGATCAACTGATTACATCATTTCCCAGAAGTTCTCCCTAAAAAACTCCTCAGAACTGGTCAAAACTGGACCATACAAACTGCTCCATGTTGAGGGTGTGATGCATCTCACTTGTTACACACAGAGGGTGTGATGCATACTGAAAATCCCTTGTATAGGGTGTGATGAGCGAGAGTAGACAAATGGCAAAGGCAATTTGTTAGGTGGAAACCGAGAGAATCTTTTAGAAACTGCTCATTTGACACTTGCCTCTCTGAATTCACCTAGGGATGAGTAAGACATCATGAAATCTCCAAGTGGAACCAAGAACTATCAGAGAAATGACACTAATAAAAATCCCAGAAGCTAACTCACGCTCCTGCAAATATCTATATATGGATCCCTCATCCCAGAGATCCAAGGGCTGGAATTTTGTATTTTGTAAGGAAGTGTTGTTGGTTTCTCTATGAAGCATTGTATTATTGGGTGATCTAGTCTTTTCATGAGGTTAAGAGGGATTTCATGCTAGGAGGATGGCACTGGATCAGATAGCTAGGTTGTAATCCTTTCTTCTACTACTTCTATCAATAAAGCTATTTGATTTTTCCTCCATATACTTGTATATCTCTAAATCTTGTATTGGTTTATGCATGTGTATGGTTAATGTACATCTGATCCTATATTGTTTATGGTTATAGATCTCTATGCTTTGATGGTATTCTGCTGCTTTAACTCTATAGGTGTTCTTTGAATCAGGACAAGTGAGAAAAGAGTGGTGAAAGATCTATCAAAGGAGAGAGGAAACAAGCAAGGAGCCAAGCAAAAGACTGAGGTTGGTACTCTCTGCTTCTCGCTCATCTATCTCTCATAAAGGAAAACACAAGTCACTTTGGTTTGTTTGTTTCTAAGATAGCTACCCATCTTAGTGGGACTAGCATCTTTGAATGGACAATAGTTTTCCTGTAAACAACGTTTCAGTAAATCTATGGGCTCTGACAAAGAAGAGTAGCTACTTGTAGCTTCATGTTCCGGATTATCCACAGTCTCCAGTTCAGTCTGTCGACGTTTCGAACCCCAACGGGGGTCCATCATCAGGACACTTCTGAAAGATAGAAACGTCAACAGACTGAACTGGAGACTGTGGATAATTCGGAACATGAAGCTACAAGAAACTTCCACAGAGGATTGAAGAGTAGCTACTATAGGGAAGAGAGCCACACCTTCAATACACTGAGGTCTCTATGGGAATTCATGAGGAATGGGGACCAGATGATTTGCATAGGGTGAATTTAATAAAGGCTCTTGTTGAGTGTACCAGGAATATTAAGATTAAATTCACAATATGGAAAATCTAAAGATGGTCCATTCTTCTATTTAATACAGTTGTAGTGGTCTGGAATTATGATGGAGCTACAACAAATAGTGCCATGCTGAAACACACTATTAAGTACATAGACAACAGAGGCAACATGAAGGATTGCGGAGATAACATCGTTCCTAGCACAATAGAGGAACAAAACAATGGAGTGTAGTTATGAAAAATGGGGAAATGTAGAATTGTTATGTGTTGTAGAGCGTAGTGTTGTGTATGTGTGAATGAAAGGGTGACTAGGCAAAGTATTAAATGAGAGACAGTGTAGTAGAGGCCGAGACCAGAGATGATTCAGTAGCAGAGAGTACAATTCAAAGGAGAACTATAGAGCTAAAAGAATGGAGTTGGTATTGCAGTATATCATATTTATATTTGTGTGTATATGTATTAGTCTTTGTTTTTAGTTTAAAAATTGTATGAAAAGTAGAACAGTGGCTAGAGAAGGTAGTGGCCTACATTCATAAGAGGTTTGTGCCTCTTTGCAAGTTGTAGCTTGCTATGTGAAGGGGTTTGGGGCCTCCTATTAGTGGGTTATCACAAACAAATTGATGTAATTAAGTAGGCCTTTAATTTGCATCATAACAAAAAATAGATTGATGGTTTTCTTCCTCTAGGTTTCCATGTAAAACAAATACCTATATCATTATGTTTGTTGTTCATTTGATGGATTGTGTGTACATATGAAGGTATTATCCTTTTTTTTATCTATATTATATTATGAATGTACTCACAAGAAATTGGGAGTAGTGAAAAGAAATAAATATTTGTACTTAAATCTCTATGAACCTCACTATTATTGACTCATGCCCCCTCTCAGTAATTCCTTATTCCAAAAGAAGTTAGAAAATATTCTCAATAATGTGTTTTATCCAGATCGAATAAATGAGATAAGAACATGAGTTGAATTGATCTCCTAGGAAACATAAGTATCTAGAGCAAGTCCCCCAACCACATGAACGAAACTATGAAATATTAGTCATAACTGCATGGACAAAGTGTCCTTCATTTGGTTGGAAGGTTCCAACCACACTCACAAGCTAGGTTGCGTGCGGTTGGGGAGAAAGGCTGGGGAAAAGAGTGGTCAACGCCAAAAAAAAAGGTCAATAACATAATGACTCAAGATGACAAACACTAGGGAGAAAAATAGGCTAATAAGACATGTGATCTCTTTACATACTAAAAACTGTCGAGGCTAGAAGTTTTTCTCAATACAAAGTATTATGCAATTTGTGCTCACTTGAATACCAAGGATGTGATCAAATCATTGTGGCATGAACATGCCAATTTTCACTAAAATCCAGAGGGTATTTATAAGATAAGATCACTATGGAAGGTATATCAGTACCTCATGGAAATGTGTTGTAGGACATAAGGATGGGAGAGCACCGAGTATTGTGAGGAAGGTTGGATCTACATGCTCTACCCCATTGTGACTGAAGGGAATATATTCAATTGGGAATATATATTTTCTCAACAGATGCAAACCAATGTATCAAAGGTGAAGAAGGATGTTGAAAGTGGGAAAAAACAATTTTTCATGTTTGCTTACAAGCTTCATGGGATTTGCGCAAGAAATGTGTTCTCAAGTCTAGAATGGAATTGGACTCCACTACAACCTTTCCCTTTCAATGTGTATTGGAGATTACTCTAAGAGTACAATTACCAAGGATTTTATGATAGTCTAGCTAAGAACTTCTTTATTATTCTTTATGCTATAGGATAAAATGCACGGTGTATGGAGAATGAAGATACCCTCAAAGGTCTTCCCGAGACCTTTGGCAGACTATAAGATTATCTTAAACCGTCACAAAGTTACATGCATATTCATAAACAATAACTAACTATCAAAGTAGGAAAAATAGATTACCTCAAGCCTCCTTGTAGAGTTGTTGGAGAGCGCAATGCAGCTAGGTGGAAGTCCCCTGAGCCCGCTCCAGATCAAGTCCTGCACATAGAAGAGACAAGCATAATCACAACATACAACTTTGATAACTAATACATGAATACATAAAAGAACATCTAGTTACACATAACTAAGCTACTCATGCTAAAAGGTATTGGACAAATAAATGAATGAATGATACTACCAACACCACGGAGTAGACAGTACAACTGCAGTTCTATATTAATGTCGGAAGAGTGATTACAACCATCTATTACATCAGCCTTCCCTTACCCCTCTAGCTTCTCTCTCTCTCTCTCTCTCTCTCTCTCTCTCTCTCTCTCTCTCTTCTTACCAACTTCTTATGATTTGACACAATGCTCAACAATCAAGTATTCTATCCTTTCAAATGATCTAACCTCTATCGTCATAGCCCTAGCTTTGCTTATGTAGAAATTGAGTTAGGGTTTCCAAGTTCCTCCATGAGTTCATTAGGGTAAAAGCAATGAAGTTTCCATGCTTTTTAGCTCTTTCCCATTTGCCTCCTTCATTAGGATTAGAAATTTTCCAAATAGGTTGAACTTGAGATGTTTCCTTGCTTTTCTTGAGTAGATTTAGAGCAAATATCTACATATTTATGAGTCAATTCGCTCCTTTGACCCTTAGAACTTCATTAGGATCCACTAATTTTGTTCCTGAACTAGCAACTAGAGTTAGTAGGGTAACTAACGCACCCTTAGGCTTACAAACAAGCTTTATAAAGTAGCTTGTTAGTGTATAGCCATCGTTAGTGTGGAAACAAGGTATGTGATCTTGGTCTTTGCTTCAACTATCATCTCTTTTGCCTCTGAGCTAATGAGGGGGTAATTTTGTTGTATAACAGATGCCCCCCCAAAGTGTGAGATCAGAGGCTGGGATGATGGCCAAAATACTTTACTGAACTATAATTTTCTTTCTTCGACAAAAAGAGAGAGAGGATCAGAGCTTCAAGTGGTATGGGAAACCTAATACCACACACACACACACACACACATAAAACTAAAATCATGTCATGAGTCGAGCATTCCCATGCTTAGTAGCTATGTCGGAGTGATGTTCTCATCAAAGAGATATGACGATGTTGGCCACCGATAAGCACAATGTGGATTTGGTGTCATAATAGGATCATTCTGATGAGCTGTGTCCGAAAAAAAATTACGCAGCTTGGGAGAGGAAATAAGGCTGAATGATGCAAGCCTCTACCCAAGATATTGATTTCCGCTTTATCGAACAACATAGATCGATGCATGTCAATATATGCATTGATGTCGAACATGCATGAAATCATATAATTATGAGCCAATAATGAGACCATTAATAGAAACAAGGAAGGCCACCAATAATGGAGATGGTCTCCAAGATGCACAGTACAATCTAATAAGTGTGAAAGATGTTTTGTTGTTGAACACCCGTAGAATTGCTTAACTAGGAGCCAATAATGAGAACCCCTAATCAAACACAAGGCGACCTGCCACTAATGTCTACAAGTACCAAGGTACTGAATGTGTTTATGGGTTGTCTTCCTAGATAGAGTGTTGAAGTTGATAGGAAGTTACCTATCGAAAAGTAGGCAATAATGTGTCCTACATAAATTGACACAAAAACAAGACAAGAGTGATTTGTTTTTTAAGGAATCTTTGAGCATTGGGTCTAAACGACAGAGGGCATGATGAAAGTATATGCTTGATGGGTTGATGGACGAAACAAACGATTAACCCTTGAACAATAGAAGGCATGATAATGGTTTTAACCATGCAGCACTAGACTCATGGACACCAATGAGTGTTAGGATACGGAGATGAAAGAACACCATGGTATTTAGGCTAAACTCATAGATGGTAGGATTCATATTGAGAGGCCATCACAAGGAAGGTTTATCTGAGGGAGTGCCATGTTTAAGGGAATGACTGTTGCCAAACCATGCTTTCTAATACTAAATTTAGTTGTATTGTCTACTTTCCCCGTTTGATTAGTTTAGTGAGTCTAGATGGGTAAAATTGTCGATCTTTTCATATTTTAAGAGTTTAAAAAGGACCACGAAAAGAGTGACTATATCCCCTATCTGATTAGTTTAATGAGTCTAGACAGGAAAACTCGCCGATCTTTTCATGTTTTGAGAATCTGAAAAGGATCGTAAAAAGAGTGACTCTATATCTTGTCTATTCAATTTAACGAGTCCAGACAAGACAACTCATTGGTCTTTTCATATTTAGAGAGTCTAAAAAGATCATAAAGAACAACTCCATGCTGGCCCCTTTTTCATAGTTGTTAACCGGGTGCGACAAAAGGTTAATAGTATACCTGGATCGGTTACTTTTCCATGAGTTACTCTTTTGAATCCGGATAAAGAGAAACCTATGTTCAATAGATGTTGACCTCATTTTGTTACGAGTACGAGGAGATGGACTAAACTTGATTTTCATCGGGAATTTTTAAAGATTCACGCAATGAAAAACTCAATACCTTCATCAAATTTTAACGAGTCAAATGAAGAAAACTCAAGGTACCTTTTTCAGTTTATTGAGCAAGGAAAAAGAGGTAAAAGAGCTGCTCATTCCTACTTCATAGATTTAATGAGCCCAAAGAAGGGGAAAAACTCAGGGATTTTTTCAATTGAAAAGCGAGAAATGGTCCCAAAAAAGCAAGTGCTCTTGTTGCTGCTGTAGATTTTTTAATGAGCTCGGTGACAAAAACTTAAGATTTTTCAGTTTAACAAGCAAGAAGAGTACCTAAAAGAATGCTCGTGTCGTCTTTATAACTAATTAATGAGCCTAAAGAAAAAAATTGAGGATTTTTCAGTTTAAGAGCAAGAAAATATCCCATAAAAGAAAGTGTGCATTTCTTCTTTGTAGTAGTTTCATGAGCCCAAAGAAGGAGACTCGAAGTTTTTTGGATTAACGAGAAAGAAAAATACCATAAAAAGAACGCTCGACTTTTCTTAATCTCATGCTTGACAATAGAAGGGTCTATGCCATGCATTTCCTCATAAGACCAAGGGAAAACATTGCAGAAATCCTTAAAAGGGTAGGTGAAGCTCACAATTTCCTCAGGATTGTGTATGGCTCCAATCTATTTGTTTTCCATGATGCTTGTCTTGAATGAAATATCGATGTGAAATGTCTTTGAAAGATGGCCCATGTTTCCCTCCAGGTCCAAAGTTTGGATAGTTGTATAGGGTGAGGAAATGATTTTAGATGCGTCAAATGATAGGATTTGAAGAGGCATCATGTCCAAATTAGATATTGAAACGCGATGGTGCGAGTCCTCCCAAGTTCGTTCTTCTAAACTCATGATTTCTATAATAGCTTCATACATAGGTAAGACTTGATTAAGTGGATCGAAAGAAGGAGAAATTATGGGAGGGGAATTGGGACCATTGGCCATAACCAAAGTGACTGGAGATTTTGATGTAGATTGAATGGCTTGGTAGGCCAATTCATCTGGTGACAGTGGCATTTGTTCTCCATAAGTGTCAATATCTAAAGGGGTTGGGAGGATCCAAGGATCGGTTGGTTCGTGAGGAATGGATGAAACCATAGAGACTGTCTGTGGAACCGCAGGGGGCGGAAGAGGGAAACAACCCATCAGGGAAGAGCCCTTCAGTAGATCAGTACTGATACTGATGTAAGAGTTAGGTACACCACCCACTAAGGGTGTAGAGCTACTAGGTGATGGGGAGTAATTTGGGGTGCAAAAGGATAGCTAGTCTACTGTGACTATCTTTCCATCTAAGGGAAATAGGATGATATGGAAGATTGAAGACACAATGGCCTTCATGGAATAAGTCGAAGTGTGGCCCAAAAGTAGATTATAGTCGAGTTTATGATCCATGACTTCGATATCCACCATTAGTGTTTTCCCATTCAGAGTGATAGGGTAGCCAACAAGGTAGCCTTTTGGGATGAAATTTTGGTTGTCGAAAGCTTTAAGGGAATTCGAAAATGGGGATAGGGCTGGAGAACCCAAAGCGAGCCAACATGAAGCCGACATGACGCAAGTAGAAGCACCTTCATCAATGATAGTTCTATGTATACCTTTACCTTTAGAAAATATTTGCACCTGAAATGCAAGGTGGTGGGAAAGGGGAGGTTTACACTTTTCCATGTCGAAAATTGCAAGCATGGAATCCTGTGGGTCTATACCACCAATAGCTGAAAGCAAAGCTTTCCTTTGTGCTATACATGTTTGTAATACTTCGAGTGCCAACATAGCTGACGACACTTATGCCAAGCCTTCTACAATGTTGTAGTTTTTCTATGGGGTAAAATGTACAGGATGAAAACTACCCTCAAAATTCTTCCCCGGACTTTCAACAGACTGTAAGGTTATCTGCAAAAGGTACCTGTTACACACATGTTCATCTATCTAACACATTTTGACAGGATATAGAGAAACGATCACCTTTGGTTCTTTCTATATTCGCTTGGTGATCTCCGTGCGGTAAGAAGAATTCCTCCTGACCAACTCCAAGACGATTCCTGCACAAAAAAATGAAGGAAACCAATCACAGCATATACTTTTGACAATTAATGTAAGAATCTGTAACAAACATGTATAAATGTGTAACTATTCTACTCAACATAACAAGCATCAAAATGAACAAATAAATGCACAATATCACTGACACTTTGAGTAGTGGAACAGAACTGCAGTCCTATATTCAGAAGAGTGATTACAACAACCCTGTGGTATCAACCTTCCTTATCCATTCTTTCTCTCTCTCTCTCCTTCTTTCAGCTAGCTCCTTCAATAATATGACAATATCACAACAGCACCATGTACTATCCTTCTAAATGCTCTGACCATTGTGCAATGGCCCTCTCGTTGCTTAAATAGCAACGAAATTAGGGCTTCCCAACTCCACCTGTAGTTCATTTGGGTAAAAACCATGAACCTGCCTCTTTTACCAGCTTTTTCCCATTTTCCTCTGTTTTCGGAATAAAATTTCTCCAAATATCTTGATTTTTGGAGTTTCCCTACTTTTCTTGCACAAATTTAGGGAAATAATATCTAGAAATTTTATGGCAGATTCATTGGTATAACCACTTGATCATCACTAAAGTTCACTAACGCTCCCCTTGCTCTAACAACATGAGTTAGCAGGTGACTAATGCTCCTTTATGCTTGTAAACAAGCTTTATAAAGCAGGTTGTCAGTGTACAAAGAGCGTTAGTGTGGATTTTGGGCCTGCAACTATGGTTATTCTTTCAGTCATCCTATCCTTCTCCTTTGAGTTGATTAGGAGGTCAATTTGTCCTATAACAGATGCTCCCTAGAGTATGAGATCTGATGCAGAGATGATGGCCAGAATACTTTATGAAAATACTGTAATTTCCTGTCGAAATCTTTGTAGAGAGACAAAAGTGTCAGGCGACAAGGAAAGCTTGATACAACAAAGGTACATATATATGAACTACTAAAATCATGTCCTGAGTTGGGCATTCCCATGTTCACTAGCTATGTCAGAGTAACTTTCTCCTTAGAGATATAACAATGTTGGCCGCCAACATGGCACAGGGCAGATCTAGTGTCATAATAGATTATCCTGAAATGGCTATCTTCAAAGAACAATATCGCAGCTTGGGAGAGGAAACAAGGCTGAATGATGCAAGCCTCTACCCAAGGTCTTAATTCTTGCTTCAACGAAAAAAATAGATCGGTACATGTGATAAATGAGTTGATGTTGAACATGCATGAAATCATCTGATTACCAGCCAATAATGGAGACTGTTAACATATGTGAGGAAGGCCACCGATAATGGTGATGGTCTCCAAGATTCACAGTTCAAACTGGTGAGTGTGAAAGAGTTTTTCGTCGAACACTCATAGAATCGCCTAACTAGGAGCCAACGATGAAAACCCGTGATCAAGCACAAGGTGACCAACCACTAATGTCTGCAAGCACCAATGCACTAAATGTGTTTCTGAGTTATCTTCCTAGATAGAGTGTTGAAGTCGATAGGAAGGAACCTGTCGAAAGGTAGGCAATGACGTGTCCTACATCAGTCGACACGAAACCGGACAAGGATGATTTTATTTCCTGAAGAATATTTTGAGCTTTTAGGTATGAACAATGGAGGGCATGATGAAAGGATATGTAGGGTTATTTGATCGAGGAAACAAGTAGAGACCCTTGAACAATAGAAGGCACGACAACAATTTTAACTAGACAGCACTAGCCTCATGAACACTACAGAGTGTTTAAGATACGAAGATGTAATGGAATCAGGGTATATAGGTTAAAAACTCATAGGTTGGTAGGGTTCATATTGAGAGGCTATCAAAATGACGGTTTATCTAAGGGAGTGCTATGTTCAAGGGAACTTTTGCTGCCAAACCACGCTTCAGGATACAGTTGTATTTCCACTTTTCCCTATCTGATTTTTAATGAGTCTAGACGGGTAAACTCATTGATATTTTCATGTTTAGAGAGTCTGAAAAGGATTGTAGAAAGAACGAATCTTCGCCCTATTTGATTAGTTTAATGAGTCGAGACAGGAAAACTCGTCGATTTTTTCATCTTTTAAGAGTCTGAAAAGTATCATAAAAAGAACGACTCTATATCTTGTCTGTGTATTTTAAAGAGTCCATACTAGACGACTGAGTCATCTTTTCATTTTTAGAGAGTCTGAAAAGATTATAAAGAGAGACTCCATGGTGGTCCCTTTGTCATAGTTGTTAAACGGGTGCAACAAGACACAGCTTGGGATTTTTTCAATTTAAAGAGCGAGAAAAAAGTGCCTAAAAAGGATGCTCCATTGGTCTTTTTCAATTTATGAGCTAGAACTAGATCAAAAAAGAGGTTCTCATAGAATCGTTTGCATATATTTAATGAGTGCAAATGAAGAAAAACTCAGGGATGTTTGTGTTGTTTAAAGAGCGATAAAATATCCCAAAAAAGTGCTTTACGAGTTGTTGTATATATGCTTAACGAGCTCTACCACAAAAACTAGAAGGTGTTTATATTTGTTAAAGAGCAATAAAATGTCTCCAAAAGTGCTCTATTTATCGTTGCATAGATTTAACGAGCACAAGTACAAAAGCTCGGCGATGTTTGTATTTTTTAAAGAGCAATAAAATATCCCTAACAGTTCTCTATTCGTCTTTTTAGTAATTTAACGAGCCCAAATAAGAAGACTCGAGGTTTTTTGGATTAACGAGCAAGAAAAATACCATAAAAAGAATGCTCAAATATTCTCGATCTTATTCTTGACATTAGAAGGGTCTATGCCATGCATTTCCTCAAAAGACCAAGGAAAAATATCGCGGAAGTCCCTATATGGGTAGGTGAAGCTCACAATTTCCTTAGGATTGTGATTGGATCCACTCTGTATGTTTTCCACGATGCCTGTCATGACAGAACTATCGGGGAGCAATGTTTGTGAAAGATTGCCCCTGTTTCCTTCCGAGTCCAAAATTTGGATAGTCGTATACGATGAGAAAATGATTTCATGTGTGTCAGGTGACAGGATTTGAAGAGGCATCATGTCCGAATCAGATATCGAAACATGATGGTGCGAATCCTCCCAAGGTCACTCTCCTAACCTCGTGATCTCTCTAATAGCTTTGTCCACTGATAGGACTTGATTGAGTGGATTGAAAGAAGGAGCAGTTATGGGAGGGGTAGTGGTACCATTGGCTAAAACCAAAGTGATTGGAGATTCAGATGCAATTTGAATGGCTTCGTAGGCCAATTTAGCTAGTGATAGCGACATTTGTTCTCCGTAAGTGTCAATGTCTAAAGGAACTGGTAGGATCCATGGATCGGTTTGTTCATGAGGAAAAGATGAATGCATGTTAACCAATTTTGAAACCTTCGGAGGCTGAATAGGGAAACAACCCATGAGGGAAGAAGCCTTCAGTAGACCGATACCTAAACAAATGTAACTATCAGTTCCACCTCCTACTAGGGGTACGAAGCCACTTGGTAATGGTGAATAATTAGGGGTGTAGAAAGACAACTGATCTATTGTAATTACCTTTCCATCCAATGGAAATTGGATGATGTGAAAGATAGTAGATACGACAGCCGTCATGGCATATGTCCAACTATGACCCCACAAGATATTATAGTTGAGTTTTTTGTCTACGACTTCTACATCCACCATTATGGTTTTCCCAGCGAAAGTGATGGGAAAACTGGCTAAGTATCCTTTTGGGACAAAGGTGTGGCCATCGAAAGCTTTAAGGGAGTTTGAAGGTGGGGATAGGGTTGGGGAACCCAAGGCGAGCGAACATGAAGCTGACATGACACAAGTTGAAGCACCTTCTTTGATGATAGTTCTGTGCATACCTTTACCTTTCATGGTGATATGCACATGGAATGCAAGCTAGTGAGAAAGGAGAGGTTTACACTTTTCCATGTTGAAAATAGCAAGCATGGAATCCATAGGGTCAATACCCTCGATAGCTGAAAGCAAAGCTTTCATTTGGCTGCAGCATGTTTGTAATACTTCAAGCGTCGACATAGTGATAGTGCTTGCACCAAATCCTCTACGATGTTGTAGTGTTGGGCAGCACATGAAAATGTGTTGTGCATTGCGCATCAAAGTGCCCCCTTGGGGGGTCGAATTACAAAGTCCTAAACCAACCTTTCAATTCGCAAATCGTTGGGTGGCGATGGGTTTTGACCTGCAGATGGTTCTACTGCCAGAACGACAGGAGCTTCATAAGATTTGGCTCTGGTGGCAAGATCTACCATTCCAAATGTGTAAATGACAGAACTCCCTTCACCAGTTGAAGGGTATTGCGAATCGTCGCTATCCCCTGACGTGGGTTGTGGTTGGTTGGAAATGAGATGTTGCTACTGTTGATTAGGAAAAGGATTTCTAAGGACCGCAGGTGCCTTACCAGAATCTTTCTTGTCAAGGTATTCCATGCATTCTTGAAGATGGGGACAATGCCAGGTTACGTGATCTTCAAGACAGAGTTTGCACAAATAGTTGGTGCCTTTATCCTTTTCTATATCATCAAGCGCAATGGCCTTTTGTTTTGGGTTGGGCTTCTTAGATGACTACTCCTCAGAAGGAGTGGTCTTGTTCTATTTCTTCTTGTTCTTGCTACTGGATTTCTATGTAGACTTCATAAACTTAATCGCAGTGGCAAGAAGAGCAGTCATTTTTGTAGAGGGG
>APFE031476062.1:0-10122 GCA_000404065.3 Pinus taeda | reverse complement strand
AAAATATCTAACTATTAAAATTAAGAAAAATTTTTTTTTTTTGTATTTCTATTAAATTTTTTAGAAAAATATATTATAAGAATTTTTTTTTTTCAACTTAAAAATGATAACAATTTTTAAATCACACAAAATTTTCCTTTTACTTAAATATAAGAACATAGAATTTTTTCAATTCCCTTTCAATACTAAAAATAATAACAACAATTTTCAAATAACTAGGATTTTACATTATAAGTCCATATCCATAATATCGAATTATAAAAATATATGTGCAATTTCATGAAGGAAAGACAAAAGTTTTTAATTAAATTTCTTAAAAACGCCAATTTAGTCTCCCTTATTGTTGCCAAAAATGTCAACCCATTATCTTGCTCTAAATTAAAATGCAACTGTGACTTATTAGAGGTGAAGTAGTTGTCACCATTAATATGTTCATGACCTTTGTGCAGTCACGAGATTAGGAGGAGAGAGGGTAGTAAGGTTAAAGGCAATCGTACATATTCTGGAGGAGTGAAGGCGATAAGTTTAAAGGCAACCACATTATGCGAACACATGAGATATAAGATGCTCTCAATTGATTGATCGAAGATTGATACATTACAAGATGCTTTGGAGTAGGAGATGAAGATAGAAGCCATGGTGGGATACCCACAAGATTATAAAGTAGGTACTTCCTCTACTAATCTTGCTATTATGAGTCTCCAGAACTAGATTTCCAATCTGACTAAAAAATTCAAGGATCTTGCTTTTATGAGACCAATAAGATGTCATGTTTGGTGTATGCATTGTCAAATTGAAGGATGTCATATTATAGAATGACTGCGACTAAGGGGGACTGGACCGTTTAGTGCACCAATGGGACCTTCTCTACCATCACCACATACTGTTGGAATAATTTCCTTTGCAATTCCCTTCTAATATACAGTATCATGCCTTCCCAAATCATCAACGTATGTATATGAACGAATTCTTTGAAATTTGCCAAAATTTTGGCCACTCGCCTCGTTTATGTTCCATTTTACATAATTATTCCAATATGACAAACAATATGTTTTCTTAATTTTGTGGGTCACCTACACCTCATACCCATTAATGTCACTCTCTAAACGCATTGGTTGATTGTCTGGATTGCTCAACCTTTCGAATTAATTAGACTCCTTGAGGGTGAGGAGGAGGGGCTCCAAGGGGAGGAAGGATAGGAGGAAGAGGCCTGATCCAATGTTACAATTGTGATCAAGAAGGCCTTGGTGTTCACATTGTCAAATTAATATGCATGCTGCAGAGGATTTTCTAGGACCTATTTCTCAGTGAGAGGATGGTAATCAAGCTAAAGGAGATAATTTAATTAATGTTGAGCCTCGAGACACAAATTCAATTGTGCAACCAAATATCAATATTGTGACCAGAGGAGGGAAAATAAAAAAGGCTAATACAGGAACTTTAGAGCAACCATCATAAGATTGGTTTCCCCCAAGAAGTCCTATGATCCCAATCAGTAGAAAGAATATTACATGATGCAGCATAACTATTTAGGCATTTGGTTTCTTTTCATAAACCTCACACAACCACAAGATCGAGTGAAGCCTCAAAGTCCTCAACTACTACAAGGTACATCTCAAACAATTTTGGAATGGCTTAAGTTGTCCTTACATATTGTGAATAATGAGCAATTAACTAGACTTATGTGTAAGAAATTAAAAGAAATCCTGAAAGATGATCCATTCTCAGAAGAAACTATCTCTGCCAATTTTCCAGAGAGACATTCTAAAGGGTTTGGAGAAATAAGAAGAGGATAGGAAGAGAGTTCAGGGTGGATGCACAGATTGTGGGATATCAAATCAAGGACTCTATGTTATATCTGGGCTTAGATGTGAATATTTTGCCAAGGAAAACTTGAGAAATCTTAGGGAAACCCAAGTTAGTTTTTCCCCAATCCAATTTTGAAGGGCGAACCAATACTGCATCCTACCTATTAGAATATTGGAAGATGTTGAGGTTGACATTGTAGGAGTTAATACTTATGCAGATTTTGAAGCAATAGATATCATGGGCGATAAATATTCGTATCCAGTTGTATTAGGTATTGAATGAGAATTTGAAAACTATGCTATCATTGACTTGAAAAGAGAAATAATAACCTTTGAAGTTGATGGTGTTCGAGTTATACAACCATTGCATCGATACGAGGGCCTGAGGTTTACTAAACCTATGGATGATATTAAAGAGTCTAACCTATTAGATCACTTATATCAATTTACTGCTGGAAGGATGGAAGACTATATTAATCCAAAAATAATTGGCTCTATTAGCGGATGAAGTATTCAAAGCATCGAAGTAGGTTCAGAGGTTACGTTGGATGAGTGGCAGTAAGGAGATCATGAACTACACTCAAGGCACTGTGCAACTATTTGATGTGTTCGCTATACTGGCACCAAATTGAGAGACTATCCCGCTTATTATGGTATTGGGTCAATTGTCAATTTTAATAAGGATGTTGATTCCAAGATTGTACTAGACTAAAAACATCCATTGCTTGATGTTGTGCTACAAGCGACCCCTGCGAGATGGTGGGGAGCCCATTGTAATCATTTATCAGATTCAAAGAATGTTAAGTCTTCCATGGCATGTAGATTCTCTACTCTAGACCATGCTTTCAGTAATATTCCGACTTATGATGGTTGTACTAGCCCACAAAAGCATGTACAAAATTGTAGGTTCTAAGAAGGCTAATTGGAACTGTCACTTCTCTGTGTCAAGTGAAGACACAAATCGATGTTGAGTAGTAGTAGTAGTATTCTTCCAAAATTATGAGTATGTTATAGCCTTCAATTCTTCATTCTTCTTCTTAATCCCTCTATATCTCGTAAACATGTTCTGTTGTGTTGCAATCTGGGATGTAGAAGACACGTGACTCTGTTGTCTCTTCAATGTACGAGACTAAAGTGGTGGGAAGACCTATTAAAAAACTGTAGCTTGCTCATGCGATCCATTTTCTTCTAATGATTCCTCTTGAGTATTTATCTGAGTATCATTTTTAGTATCAGTCTTAGTATTTGCCTTAGGATTTGTCTTCCTTCTTCTCTTGAAAACACGGAAGTCTACAGCTTGAGACCTTGAATATGTAGGAGACATATTTCCCTTGATCTCTTAAATTCTTTTTCCATTGAAATAGGAGTTTGCAGAGATGTTTGACTGAAAATAGGATATTCATCCTCTTGTAGCATGTTTTCCATCCACTCCTTTTGATTGGCATAATGCTCTATTTTTTGTCTAGGTGTATGTGAATAAGGTGTGGTCTTTTTCTCAACGCTTAATTTTGAAATTATCCCTAATGGATCATAGGACCATGTGAAACTCAACTTGAATTTCATCTACTTTAGTAGCTGATCTGCTTATTATGCCTTCTGCTTTCTTGACACAAAATGCAGGTAATCCATATTCAACATTTGCCTAATATATTCCAAGGCAAAAATTCTCAATGGTACAAAAATTGGCAAACCTCTAGGGAGGGAGTTCACATCCATAGATTCAAATTTATTTATAATTATGTTAAAGATACCAGTATCCGACCTTAGATTGTTCAGTAAGATGTAAAACTCTTTTGATTTCTGGTGAAATCCTTGGTATAACATTGTTGCTAAGAAGACATAAGGATACATGCAAAAACTAATCTACAAAATTACTAAATCAATATTCCTCTAAATTATTTCTCACCAAGGAGGTCTAGTGAATGAATGATAGTTGTCTTCCTTGTACATCCAACTTCCACCATTTAAATTTTAACCTGTCTGCTTGGTAGAACAACATCAAATATACAAGGATTGATTGGTGTTTGAATACAAATATAAAATGTAAACTATGGTTTGGGCATTTAGTTAACACATGGGAAAAGAGGCTATGTCTCATGCAATGTTTCTTTTCCAGCATTTGGAACGTGTGGCAGAGCAGGTCAGTAACTACCTGTTATTTGTTTGCTTTTTGTATATTTTGAAAAGGAAAAAGAAAACGATTTTCATTTCTAATTGTTTTTTCTCCTCTCCTTGTCGTTGATGATAAAAAGTTGAGGGAGGCAACGGGTCAGCAAAAAATGATATGGTTATGCTGCTGTCACGAAAAGGAGTTTACAAATTCCATGAAGAATGTGTGACACAATTGAGTGATATCATTTACATTATTTATATTCCAAAATTTCAAGAAGCAGAAAGAGGAGCAAAATTCGGGTATTTCACTGTTACAATCGGTGAATGGTTTCGTTTAGATTCTTCCAAAATGTCATCAGAAGAGATGGGAGGAACCTTTTCGTTAGGTTTATCTGAATATGAAGCTATCAGATTTTGGGCACGTATTCACTCTTTGGAAGAGGGAATTATAGCCAGAGATCAAATTCAGTTACGGGAAATGCTGAGTGTTCTTCATTGTGATATTTATCTTCTTCCTCGTTCATGGATGTTTATAATGGATGAAGATGGAAATTTGATAACAACAAAGGGGAAAGAAATTGTAAAATTGTTATCTGAAAAATATTCAGATGACAGAGTAAAAGAATTGATGCAACAATTGCTCAAAGGTAATCAAACAAGTTGGAAGAAGACGCTGCTTGAATTAGAAGAAATGCTAAAAATTGATGGCGAAGATAATGAGGGTTATGCTGACGATGATGATGTAGATAGCGACCTGCTATAGGTGAATGCATACCTTAATTAGGGAGCACCTAGCTCATTTAATGATGATTCAATATTGTAGACTTCTTTAAGGGTAAGATTTTTCATTTCCAATGATTTTAGTTTTGCTTAGTAATTATTGAGGTGTAGTATATATACTTGTACCTTTTCAATCTTCCATTTATTGAGCTTTTAGGATGTGTGTATTTCCAGCTGTTGTATTGTATTTTTATATAAAAGATATTTAGTTGTTAATCAATTAAGTTATTTTATTTTAAAAATATTATTTTATAGATTTATAGATTTTTTAAAAATATTGATATTTTATAGATTTTTTTTCTTAATTATTTTGGGGTAGGTCGATTGGTAATGGTTGTGGAAATAAAGTCTTGCCGAATTTCAAATCTTGTGGTATCCCTTTGATTGGGGTGAGAAGTTAGACATGATGAAGATATAGTTCTACCAGGCTTATAATTTTTTTTCTTATATTAAAGCGTAAGTTTTATTTCTTTACTATATCTTCTTCTTTTCTAATTTTGAGGTTACATCATTTATGTATTGAAAATATTATATAAATAAATTGAATGTGTTTTTCCTTATAAAAATAGTTTATAGATATGTTTATTTTGGAATAGGATTTTATTTTAATTTAATTATCAATAATTAATAGGTGGATGGTAGGGATTTAATCTATATGGAATATTTATAGTTGTCACTAATAAAGACTTGAAATTTATCTCAAAGTTAGTTATGTCATTTTTTATTTCCAATTTAATTAAAAAATATTATAAAATTAAAGTGAAATAAAATATAAATAAGATATTTTGATTGTGAAATGAGTTATGGTTGTTTGGGCATGTGGCATTAATAAACTATGGTATTGGCCCATGGTATTGTAGCAAAAATTATTTACAAATTAAGAACCTCCAAAAAAAAAAAAGGGTGAATCTCCAAGGTTAAAAATCTTGTTACACGTTTTTTTAAATGTAACTCATATTCACTCTTTTTATAACTAGTATTTGCACATGTTACAAAGGAAACACCCTAAGACAATGGCATAAGAAACAATAGCATAGAAGAAAGAAGTCAAACTTTTATGGAATTTTGTTTCTTTACTGGTGTTTCTTTTTTATCATATGTTATGTTTGGAGATTCCAACCAGGATATGTTCAAAGTGAAGGTAATGCACAACACTTCGCTCTAAAGGATTTATGAAAATGCTCTTCATTAAGATTCTAGAACCGTTATAAGTAAATGATTTAAATCAAACATTTCATAACAAAGTAATCTCATATCACCTTAATTCACAATGCAATGGATAATAGCTTTTGTTCATTAGAAATTGGCCTAATTTTATGAGGAAATCTTAATAGAAAGACTTTAGTAGTAAGGGGTTCATTAATAAACTACCTCATCATTTGTTATATGATGTTGTTAATTTAGTTACTTGTTGCTTCTTATCCTTATTTCACTCGTGTAAAATGTTCAAACTATAGAAGAATGGTATTATTTCTTGTCTCTTTGGACCATTGTATTTTATCTAACTCAATAATTTCTATAGCCTCAACTAGGTTCATCATTCTCTTTCCATAGTGACTCAATGTCTTCAAATGCATTTCATAAATTTGGTTCAATAAATGTTGGTGGAAAACCAATATATTTCACTTTGTAGAAAAGAGTGTACATTGGTTGGAATAAATTGTATTTCTCTTACCATGTGATGATGTCATCTAAATCTTGAACCTTTCTTGCCACTTATGGAATTCTCCATTCTAATTGTTGTTTGACCATGATGACATTGACATCTTAATCCTTTTTCATGGGAATATCATTTAAGAAGTCAATGATAAGTGGCACAATTGGTTCCTCGCAATTTTGAAATTCCCCATTCTAATTGTTATTTGACCATGGTGATATTGGCATCATAATCCTTGACATGTCAAAAAGTCTTTGAGGTGAAAAGCCTGTATGTGAGACAAGCAAGGAAGTAGAAACAACTATATGCACATCAATGTCAACATTTATAGAGAAGCTAATGGCATCTTCAGGAACAAATCCCTAGTCCAACCACATATAAATTTAGTGCATACATTAATTTATACTAATTCCATAAAGTTTCTTGAATTTGAAAAAAAATATTGTGCAACACTTGCTTAACATGGACAAGATTGTGGAGATGATATAAAAGAAAATAGTGTACTCTAAAGGATTCTTCAATTCATTGTTCAATAAGGAAAATAGGTCACATGCCTCCCGTCCACATTCACATGATAACCTTCCAAACCTTCACTTAATGTAAGAAAAAATAATTTTCCCTCCATAAATGGATATGGCCAATCAATTTATGACGACTTCTTTGCACGCCCCATCAAACGATTCAGCCACCATGTAGCCTTTTCTTCTTTCCTATCATCATTATCAGTAAGCCACTTTTCACATTTGGGAAGTCTGTCAACTGCCAAAAGAACTATGTAGAATGCACTAGCTTCTGTGTATGCAAATATTATGCATAATATTCATATACTTGAGTACTCAAAGAATTGACGCATGGGGTTCACAAAGTTAAAAAATGCTTAAAGATACAAAAATCAGAGATAGGAAAGCTGTGGAGAACCCTCTTTGGAAACCAGTGGGAGTTTCTCCATAGGTTCGAAGAAAAGAGAGAGCCTGAGCTGCATGTAAACCTCCTTATTCCATTTTTCTAACCAATCTTAATAGTTGCATCAATGGTGGCCTCTAGGGTTTCGGCAAAATTATCATGAACAAAGTCCACCAAACTCGCTTTAAAGGCCATGGGAGAAAAGTACTTGCGTCCACCCATCACAATTTTCGTCAAGTAACAAGAATCAACCTTGCTCCTGATGATGGACGTGTCACCGGGAGGAATGAAGAAACCCACGTCTACCTCGCTCATATAGAGAAACCCTCTATCCTTCTCATGAACATGTAGTCATGAGCTAACGCGAAAATGAATCCCCCTGCAGAAGCATGCCCGCAAACGATGACTATTGAAGGTAACTTCAATTCCATGAGGTATGCGACGAGTTGCATGAATTTGAGGCCTAGGATCTCAAATCGATCTTGTCTGTTGCAAGATTTCGGTGTTGTATGATTCAAATGTGTCGCTTATCATTTTCTTTAATCGAGGAAGCTTGTTATAATTGTTTCAATCATTTTTTTCAATCTAATGACGGAGGATTCTTTGATCATCTAACATAATATGCTATGTTATAGATGAGTACGCCATGACAGCTAGGGGAGTTTTTTTCAAATGGAAATGCACTACGACGTAATTATAGTGATAGATATGTTTATTTTAGAACATGTTTCTTGAATTTTAGTTGAATTATGAATAATTATTAGGTAGATAGTAGGGATTTAACCTACATGGAATATACATATTTTCATTAGTAATTAGAATAAAAGGTTGAGATTTTATCTTAAAGGTATTTATGCCTTTTTTCTTTTCAATTTAAATAAAATATTAGCAATGATGCAATATGAGATAAGTGTTTTTATACCTACTATGAATTGATATCTATCCATAATTAACATGTGTTTAAATTATATGAGTATACTAATTATAGTTACATTCAACAAGCGAAAAAAAATATATATATTATATATTCTTTTATAGTTTATATTTAACAAAATAATTTATATAGAAAATATTGAATGAGATGTACCATAAAATAAGTGTTTTAATACCTACCATGTATATCTATATGCAATTATCATATATATAATTTAAATTATATAGCTATACTAATTATAATTACATTAAACCATTGAAAACAAATATTATTATAAATAAGTTGAACAAAAACATTAAAACTGCGTAGTTGGTTCCTATCAAGATACCAATACATTCAACTAGTGAAAAAGGAGATTTTTATTAATATAACCACATTGAACAAATTATTTATATAGAATATAGTCAAGCCTTGCGGTTATTCCTTCTTTCATTAAACAAAATTCCACATCAAATGTTTCAACTAATAAACTTCATATGTTGAAATCTATTTATATAAATAATTTAATTTAACTAATTATTTTAATATTGTAATATTTATAAATATGCAATTTAAAATAAATATGGAATTGATCAGCTTTTTAATTAATATGAAAATTATATATTTAAATATGTTTTTAATTAATATGAACAAAATTCCACATCAAATGTTTCAATTAATACACTTCATAGGTTGAAATTTATTTATATGAATAAATTAATACACTTTATATGTTGAAATCTATTTGTATGAATAATTTAATTTAATCCTAATCATATACTATTTTTTTAATTATAATCCTATCATATTTTATAGTATTCTCAATCTTATAAATATTTAATTATGCTATACATATGTTATACATTTACTAATAAATAATACATGTGTACATATAAGTGTGTGGGCTTGTTGCCTCATTTTTTAAAATCGTTGTGTATATTGCAATCTAAAATTTCAATTAAATATTGTCCATGTGTGGTCACAACATTTTATAGGCTATGTGGATATTGCAATCTAGAATTTCTATTAAATATTCTATTTGTGTATGCTTTTCAAAATTCAATACTTCACTCTCGATCAGGATGAGAGAGGGTGTCAGAGGCGACAGGCTTCGAGGTGACATGGTTAGTACCAGGACGATAACTATCATCGTTCGCCACATGCTCAAGGCAGGGGTGTAGTGTCCTTAGCCATGAATAAATGGTCAGTGGGCTGGCAAGGTGGCATTGGGAGGAATAAATCAAGGTGGCGGAGATGGGAATGTCATTCGACGTGCCGGGCAGGAGAAATTTGCAGTGGACAAGGAAGGCAGCTCAGAGCAGAAAAGAGGCAAAGGCACCTTGTCTATGGGTTAGCAACGACTCTCTGGTATTAACTTCGGTCTCGTTCTTGTATCATTTCTATGCTCTGGTTGGGTTCTTGCAGCAATTACATGCGCTGGTGGGGGTTTTGCTGGGGGGAAGGGAGGCAAGAGGTCGTCCTAATGGGGCTTATTCCTGAGATTACACAACCTAAACCCTCCTTCAAACCAAAAGTCTTACATCATTGTGTGCATGGACTACCTGACAAAGTGGACAGAAACAAAGGCAATCAAGGCAGCAAAAGAAGAAAAAGTGGCTGATTTTTTAGGGAGAATATCTTCTACAAGTTCGGTTACCCAAGAGAGTTAGTCACAGATCAAGGAAGTCAGTTTACTTCTAACCTGATTGAAGACCTGCTCGCTCATCACAGGATTAAGCACAAAACTTCCACCCCTTATCATTTGCAAGCAAATGGATAGGTGGAAGTCACTGACAGAGCTTTGGAAGAGATTGTTAGAAAATTAAATATTACGGAGCAATGGAACACATAAAATATTGCAGAAATATAAAGACATAAAACGCACAAAACAAGAGAGACACAGATATACGTGGTTCACCCAGTTTGGGCTACGTCCACCTCGAACAGCC
>APFE031476054.1:3398-51641 GCA_000404065.3 Pinus taeda | reverse complement strand
TTCATCTAAACCTCCTCTGAAAGCTGCAACTTTTGGTGGTGGAATGAAGTCAATTCGACGGTCGGTTTGTGAGGTATCATCTGCCCTAGTTTGATAATGAAGTCGCTAATGCTGACGCTGTTGATCTAGGGTTTGCTACTGCTGATATGAATCAGATTTATTGTACTATTTCTCTCTGCTGAATTATTGAATATAAAAGAATATTTGATCAAAGGGTTTCCCCACACATTGTGGGGTTCGTCCCTGGTCAGCCGCCACATCTTGTGTCTCTTGTCTTGGCTTGTTTTCTGTCGATCGTTTATTATTCTATCTGCACTTTAATTTATGTACATGTGATTGCTAATCTGTGGAATATAATAAGAAAAAGAAGTAAACTGTTATAAGCATAGAACATACCATAACTTAACAGTAGCTGAAGAGCAGGAGTGGGTAGTTGAGATTTGTTCACAAGTGGAGTTGTGAACAACTCGACAGGAGTCTTGATGTGTTGATGCGTTGATCGACGAACGATCAACTAGTGAGCAGAACGGATAGCCGAGATTCAATGACCAAATGGACTTGGAGCATTGATAGAGGCAGAAGTTGCAGATCTGAAGCCGAAGGACCGAGCAGATACAGGGTACGATTGAGAGGAGCTGAGAGAGTGCGTTAGATCAACTAGATGGTCAAAGTATCTTGTTGAGGACAAATTGGTTGGCGGTGCACTGATACCAGAGTTGCGGGGGAGCACTCCCCCCCCTTCGAACCTGCTCCCAATCCGCACTCCGGGCGGGAGCGAGTGGGGAGCGCGCTCCCGATAAAAAAATTTATGCTCCCTGCCAAAATCAGGAGCGAGTTCGGGAGTGTCACTCCCAGAGTGAAAATTACAGCTTAGGAGCGATCAGGGGGCGATCACTCCCAATCTTTCCCGAGCGTTTAATTTTCGCTCCGGGAGCGATGCACACGATGCTGGGAGAGATTCGCGCGAAAAAAAAAATCCGTGGACGCGAAAAAAAAAAAATCTTTTAAAAAAAAATTAGTTTTAAAACAACTTGGGGGCAAAAAAAAATTCATTGTCACATGAATGAGTTGAGGAGAAGCTGGAGAGCGAAGGAGATTGAGCAAAGGAGCGAGGAGCAAGCGCCGAGGAGCAAGGAGCAAGCCTGCAAAGAGGTTAGTTACGTTAGTAACTTAGTAATTTAATATTTTAAACCTTAGTTAGGTGGTAATTTAGTATAGTTTAGTTAGTTTAGTTAGTTTAATTTAGTTTAGTTTAATTTATTTAGTTAAAAAATCATAAATCTAAATTAAATTAATAAATTAAATTAATTTTCTCATTCATATTCCCATTCCCATTCCCATTAAATTTTGCAGATTCAAAAGCCTACAAATATCAAACATCGTGGACTTGGCTATATTTCTTGGCATTTTCCTCTTCTTGGTCCCTTTTCTGGTTATTATGGTGTTGGAGAGTAGGAAACAGAGGGGCCAAAATGAAGAGGGGGATGAAGAAGCTGGAGAAAGTGGATTTGGTGAAAACCCTGGTGAGGAGGAGCTGGAGGAGGTTGAACATGACTCTCAAAAAACTAAACAAGACCAAACGCCATTGTGGAAATATGTTAACAAGCCTGAAGCAGGGAAAGGGGGTGGAACCACTAAATTTCATTGCCCCCATTGCAACAATAATTACACAGGTTCATATAGCCATGCTAGAAAACACCTTTGCGGGAAAAGGCCATGGGATGGAGATAAACAAATAGGAATCAAAACTTATGCAGCTGTGTTAGCAAAAGATAGAGCCAAATACATAAGGGAAGAGGAGGAAGCCCAATACAAATCTAAAAAATCAAGGGGTTTCTTTCAACCAAGCTCACAATCACAAGCACAAAGAACTCCTTCAACATCCTCCCAAGGCAGTGGATATGGAGGCATAGGGTCATCAGCTTTAAGGCGTAGAACCATATCAAATTTTCTTGATGAGGGGTGCAGGAATCATGTGGATTCAAAGGTTTACAGGTTTCTCTATGCATGCAGGATACCATTCAATGTTCTTCGCTCACCTTATTGGCACAAAATGGTTTCTGCCATAAATGATGCCCCTAAAGGATACAAGAGTCGTAGGTATGACAAGGCAAGAACCATTGGACTTGATCATGAAAAAGAAAAAATATCACATTCTTTGAATAGAATGACAAGTTCTTGGACTGACCATGGGGTGTCCATTGTATCTGATGGATGGACAAATGTAAAAAGGCAAGCCATTGATAAGTGTTCTTGTTGTGTCTGTTCGTGGTGCCATCTTTCTAACTGCCTATGATTACTTAGACAAGTTCAAGACCGCCATCAACATTGTAGAAGTATTACTTGAAACAATCGACCGTATTGGGCCATACAATGTCATCCAAGTCATCACTGATAATGCTCCTAATTGTAAGGCAGCGGGAGCAATTATTGAGGATACATACCCCAACATATTTTGGTCTGAATGTTTGGTTCACACATTGAACCTTCTGATGCATGATGTTATCAAGAACAAAAATGCACAATACAAATGGATTGGTGATTTGTACAAGAAAGGCAAACAAATGATAAAATTTATTATAAATCATAGCGATACCCATGGCTTTTTCCGCAGTCACTCAAGATTGGAGTTGTTGAAGATTGCGAAGACCAGATTTGGTAGCTATTACCTCACCTTCAGGCGCCTTTTGAAGGTAAGAGAGTCATTAGCTAGCATGGTATCAAGTCCACATTGGCAGGTATTAAAAGAAAGGGCTACAAATGCAACTAACAGGCGAGGTTTTGAATTGGTGGAGGAGGCCGCTCTTGATGGTCAGCTTTGGACAAGTGTGAGGCAAGTATTGGATTTCACCAAGCCCATTTATCACATGATTTGGTCTGCCGATACAGATAAACCAGTGATTGGCGAGGTGTATGGGTAGATGGATACCATGTTGGGGCAAATAAAAGATAATGTTCATAACAGAGATCCCGACTTGTACAAACTGATTCACGATTATGTGTGTACGGTGGAATAAATTTAATCTTCCACTACATTGCTTGGCGTATATCCTTACGTAAAAATACTACTCTACATCTTGGTTGGGCCAACTTGAACCAGGGGGTGGGAATAGGACCAAACCCCATTTAGATGCAGAGGTAACTAGTGGATATTTGCAAGCATTAGAAAAGTTGATACCTGACAGGGAGGAATGTGCTTCTGTGCGCCTTGAAATAGGCAAATACTTCAGTGGCACTGGTTTGTTTGGTAACTTCCATGCAATGGAAGACAGAGACAGATTTGATTCTCTCACATGGTAGGAAACATATGGAGGCCAGGGAATTTTGCCAAAATTGGCAAAAAAAGTTCTATCATAGGTTGTAAATACTTCTTCTGCAGAGAAGTGTTGGAGCACCTATAGCTTCATACATAATGTGAAAAGAAACAGACTCAATGAAAACTGGGCAGAAATCTTGGTTTATGTGCACTACAACTTGAGGTTGTTGAGTCATTACTATGATCAGGGTTATGAGGATCCCACATGTAAAATTTGGGACAACCACCCAGAGGAAGAAAATTTGGAGGATGGCACTATACATCTTGAAGAACTGGAAGAGGAACTTATAAGGGATGAAAATGAAGTAGCTGCAGCAACCATGCCACCTCCACCATCCAGTAGCAGTGCTTGAGTTCCAAGTCTTGTTCCTTTGCTGTCGCCACCTCCATCTACACCCTCACGTGGAGGGCATGTGCCTTCTAGTTCTGGTTGTCGGTTTGTGCGGGAGACTCCTAGAAGACCACCACGACCTGCTTATACTCCTGGAGACTCTCATGGCAAGGACCACATGTAGATTTACAATTTACTTGTCTTTTCTAGTTTCTATTAGTTTTCATAACTGTTGAGTCTTGAGTCCTTGACTCTTGACTCTTTCATATCATAATGATATTTTTTGTAAACAATATATGACCGTGACAATGAAAATTTGAAGTTTGAAGTTGGCAATTATAACTCATTGGTAATGATTGTGAATTATGAATATGATGCTTCGTGAAAGACTAAAGTTGTTTCATTTCATTTAATTATTCATGTTTCATTTTATAACATTTTATTTCTGTTAACAATTAGAACTTAGAAATGTCTAAGATATTATTTCTTGTAATGGTTAAACTTAGCTTACAAGTACAACTTTGGTGATCAATGATGATAAATGTTATATGTTGAATTTTCAATTTTGAAAGCTTGAAGTTGAAACTTTAAGATTGAATTTGATGAATCATGATTCACAAGACTCAATATGTTGCAGTTGTAATATGTATGTTACTAACTTGTGGACATGGTTGATGAAGATTATAACTTCTAAATGATTGATGTGATATGGTTCATAAGAGGGGCTCAAATCACTTATTCTCATAAGAGGGTGAGTGTGAGGACTTATTCTCATCCATTGGTGCATCACAAGAGCTCATCATAGGAGCCTAAGGAACTCGGCTAAGGGAGAGAGGTAACTATGTGGAAGCCACAACAAGAAGGTTAGGGCAGTGAGGGAGTTAAGCTCTGTTTCAGGGCTAAATTGAGGAAACCTGGCTACTGTTAGAGGGTCGAGGAGTTGATCTTGAAGGCTGAGTTGAAGAAGGCTGAATACAGGTCTATTTGGGGAAACAAAGAGGTAAGGGAAGTCGGTTTTGAGTGAGTTGTAGGTGACAGCGTGAGACTGTGGTAGGCCACAGGCCTAACCACTTCAAAATAGGGACAGCGTGGAGATGTTTTGGGGCATATTTGTGCCCAAAACAGCAATATGTATGTGGAGGACTCTTCCTTAGTAGGGCTGCATAGATTAATGGTTGCTTGGGTGCTTGATTAGGGTTGTTGCAATGTGCCTTGATTCCCTAGCCAACCACAACTTCAACAACAAGAAGACAAAAGACCTGGAGGAGCACTATCTTGTGATGGGTCATAGTCTTGACCAGTGTTTGGATCATTTATAGGGTAGCCTATGGAAGTCAAAGAGGAGTGGCAGACCTCATGGTTAGATTCCCTAAACCAGTGACAGTTTCCACAATAATTGGGCAGCAGACTTGGAGTGAAAGTTTGATTTGTGTTGGGTCAAAGAGTTTGACCAGTGCTTGGATCAAATTGATGGGCAGCTTGAGGAGACCTTAGGAGTTGTTAGGAGGAGCTCACATGTTGATTTGGGGTAGCATCGAATGTGATCTAGGCATCAAATTTTGTAGGGAGGCTTGGGCACATGCATTCCCAAGAACATCGAAACTGTTTTGGGAAATTCCACCCAGAAATGATTATACTAAAATAATTTAAAAGAATTATTCGACCCTAAGTCTAAACTTAGGAAAATTAAAATATTAATGGGTATTAATCTAATTGTGGGTGAATCTTCTAGATAAAGATGGAGATCAAGTCAAAACGATTTGAGTCTTTGATTAGGAGTTAATCTAAGCCTTTGGTTATCCAATAGGAAGATATAAGAAGGGGCTTGAGGGTCATTTGGAAAACACACTAGGCAAATATTTGTTTGCCCAAGTAAAATCGATTTTCTCACTGGTCAAAGTTCGGCAAGAGAAAATCGATTCAGAAAGAGAGTTGCAGGTGGAGGAGAGACAGAGAAGGTTTAGCATTAGTCAGGGAGACAAGGACGAGACGCAAAGCACTAGAAGGGACAACGTTGGGTAGATTGACGCTGGGAGAGGCAGTGCTGGCTTGAGTGACGCAGACATTGCATATGCCAGTCCAAAGGCGAGAGAAAGTGATGTTGGGCAAGCCAGAGAGACGCAGAGGGTGGAGGAACGTCTCTCTCGGGTCAAATACTTGTTCAAGAACATCTGTAAAATTTTCTCAGAAAGCCTTGTTCTATACCATTGACTGTAATTTATACATGAAGATTTTTGTTGAAGAATAATGAAACCCTCATCTACTACACCGGTTTTCCCGCATTGGGTTTTCTTGGGGACAATTGGCCAAAAATAACTGTGTCATTGTGATTGTATTTGTGCTAGCATTTTACTTACATTTACTTTTTGCAAAGTTTTAATTGTGAAGGTTGTAGTAGATTATGTTTTGATATTTGTTGTAAGAATACAGTAGATAACTTATTTATGAGGTAATAAGTAGAAGAAATAATATTAATCACTGCAGTAGGATTTCCATTTATAAATTTTCACATGGTTTTGGAGCTTTAGGGACGCAAAAGAGAGAAGTCGACGGATCCAGTGCTGAGAAGAGAAGGGAATTTGAAATTCCTGTAGGGGTAGAAATTCGAATCTCCCAGAGGATTGTGCAACTCAAACCAAGGAGATTGTATTTCGTGGGAAAACTCTCTTTGAGTGAGCCGACAGAGAAGTAAGTCTTTTCCAATCGAAATTTATCAGTGGTAGAAGGGACAGTGCAGCAAAAGATTCAGCGAAGGAGGATCACCTCAAGTGGGACGCAGTTTTTTCCTACAGTAGTTGTTGGGATAGGTTAGCGTCAGAAATTGGTTGAATATGGAAACTCAAAGTGTCTTAGATTTATCTACCAGATTAGATGAAGAATTCGCATGCCTAGCTAATTCAGCATCAGCGGATGTTTGGAACATTGGTAGCGGGGCTTCAGCTCATATGACTAGAGTACGAGAACATTTCTCGAGCTATCAAAAAAAACAAATGGACTTCCAAATAACTATGGGAAGTAGAATGAAATGTACTCCAGTAGGTAAAGGCACCATAGCTTGTCAGACAGAAGCAGGGACGAACATCCGAGCCACCAATGTTCTGCATGTGCCAAGATTAGGAATGAATTTAATTTCAGTGTCCCAGTTATAGGACAAGGAATATGATGTATACTTCATCGGGAAGAAAGTATACGTTAAGCATCCAAGCTGGAAGAAGAAAAAGCAAATTGGGGTTCGAAGCAACAAGTTGTATAGGTTGCATCTCAAATCGCCAATGGCACTAATAAGCAACGACTATAATGGTGAGAAGGAGAAAAATGAATTATGGCACAGGCGAATGGGGCACTTACACCATGGAGCAATGAGGATGCTTAGAGAGACTGTTACAGGGGTACCAATCCTAAGTAGTGAACATGATGACTTGTGCAAAGGATGTGTGCTAGGGAAGCACGCTAAAGCAGCGTTTTTCCAGAAGTAATAATAGAGAAGAGGGTGTATTAGGACTAATACACTCAGATATCTGCAATCCTATCTCCACAAGGGCTCTTAGTGGTGGTGAATACTTCGTCACTTTTATCAATGATCACTCCAGAAAAATCTGGATCTATTTCTTAAAGACCAAGGATGAGGTCTTTGATCGTTTTCGAGAGTTTAAGGCTCTTGTTGAAAATATGACAGGGAAAAAGATAAAGGTATTTTCTCCAGATAATGGTGGAGAATATACAGACAAATATTTCACAAATTTCTGCGTAAAGGAGGGCATCAAAAGAGAGTGGCCAACTCCATATAATCTGGAGCAAAATGGAGTGGCAGAACAGAAGAACCGAACTATTGTTGGGGCAGTGAAAGCCATGTTGTATAATTAGGATCTACCTCAATATCTATGGGCAGAAGCTTCAACACAACAGTATATATCCAGAAAAGAACTCCTCATAGAGCATTGGGGAAGAGAACACCCAAAGAAGTTTTCACAGGGAAGAATCCAAAAGTCAGTTATCTCAAGATATTCGAAAGCGTGGCTTATTGGCACATTCCAGACGAGAAGCACAAAAAACTGGATCACACTACAGAGAAGGGGTATCTCGTAGGATACAGTGAGACCTCAAAGACATGTAGAATCTACATTCCTAGCAGCAAGAAGATTATAGTAAGACAGGATGCGAAGTTCATGGAAGATAGAGCTTTCAAGAAATCTCGTGAAATGCCCGCAGAAGATCAGTCAAGAGATGTTCCGTTAGTTCAAGAGAAATAGGGGAAGCAAGAAGGACACGTAGGAGAGCATATACCTAGGTCGAGTATAGTGACCAACACCAGTATCTCCTTAGGAGGAGGAAATGCGGATGTTTCTCGACAGACGGAACGACATGATCAAGAGGAAGCGTTGGTTGAGCATCCCACCACCAGTGGTAGAGTAGAGAAGTGTTGCAGACACTACGGGACATAGAGGAGTTTGTTGGAGCTCCTGGAGCCGAGAAGAGGCAGCGTAGACAACCAGATAGATACCAAGCATTGGTATCTCAGGTTGAAGAACCCACAAGATTTCAGGAAGCTGTTCAACACCAAGTATGGGTGGATGTCGTGGTGGAAGAATACAACTCCATCACGACAAATGATGTCTGGAAAGTAGTACCTAGACCAAAAGATAGATCAGTTGTAGGATCACAATGGATCTACAAGATCAAGTATGTTGCAGACGACAACATAGAGAAGTACAAGGCAAGGTTCGTAGCAAAGGGGTATGCTCAGAAGGAAGGAATAGACTATGAAGAGACCTTCACCCCAATTGCCCGATACACCTCTATCAGATTTGTTATATCCCTAGCAGCTCAAATGGGATGGCAGATTCACCAGATGGATGTCAAGACAACATTCTTGAATGGAGTGATAGAAGAGGTGCATATAGAACAACCCGAAGGCTTCGAAACTCATGAGAAGGAAACTCATGTTTGTAGGTTAAAGAAAGCCATGTACGGGCTCAAGCAAGCACCCAAAGCATGGTATGGTCAGATTGATAGTTACTTGCAGTAGTTGGGATTTGTCAAGAGTGATGTTGATCCCAATCTCTACTATTTGTTGGTAGAGAATGAGCCACTTATTCTGGTACTATATGTAGATGACTTGTTCCTAACTGGGTCATCTAGGCTCATCCAGGACTGTAAGAAGAATCTTGAAGCCGAATTTGACATGAAGGACTTGGTATTGATGCATAATTTTCTAGGGTTGGAAGTTTGGCAGAAGAATGGAGAGATGTTCCTTGGATAAGGAAGGTACGCTACAGAAACTCTAAAGAGATTCAGAATGCAGGATTTTCGACCCATGGCTACTCCCATGATCACCAACTGGAAGAAAATAGATGCATCAGAGGACAAATAAGTAGATCCCACCTTGTGCAGATAGCTCATTGGGTCGCTTATGTATCTAGTCAACACTAGGCCAGACAGTTGTTTTGTAGTCAACACTCTTGGTCAGTTCATGGTGGAACAAAAAAGGGTGCATTGTGCAACAGCAAGAAACATTCTTATATATGTATGTGGAACAGTCGAATATGGGTTGAAGTACTCTAGAGGGGAGGACGTCAAGTTGAATGGGTTCACTGATGCAGATTGGGCAAGTAATTCCGTAGACTGAAAAAGTACCTTAGGGTATTGCTTCAGTGTTGGATCAAGGATGATCATGGTGTAGTAGGAAGCAGAAATTGGTAGCACTGAGTTTAGCAGAAGCAGAATATAATTGCAGCCAACGCAACTACGTGCGAAGCCATATGGCTCAGAAAATTGCTTGTGAGCTTATTAAGAAAAAGGGTGGAAGCGACCAAGGTTTACTGCGATAATAAGAGTTGTATCAAACTCTATGAGAATCGAGTATTTCATGATCGGTCAAAACATATAGATATATGTTGTCTCTTTATCAAAGACTGTGTTCAGCGTGGGGCAATACAGCTACAGTATGTTCCCACAGGAGAGCAGGAGGCTGATATACTCACAAAGGCTCTCAGAAGAGCTAAGTTCACTTAGTTCACAGAGCAGATGGGTACGGCTGAAAACCTGTTTTAGTAGCAGCAACAGTTTTTAGTACAGGGGCAGTTGGTAGTGGCAGTACTAGCAGCAACACAGATGCAGACATTCAAAGGGAGTTGTAGTACGGACACAGTGTTGGCAATGGCAACGTCAGCAGATGTACAATTACAACAAAAGCGCAGTAGTTGGTGGACAACATGTCAGTCATCAGCATCGCGGAGGACAATGCTTCAAAGTCAGAGTAGTATGCAACAGTAGTATACTGCTAGAGCACATTCCTCGCTAAGAGGGAGTGTTTATTTGAGATAGCATCGGATGTGCTCTAGGCCTCAAATTTTGCAGGGAGGCTTGGGCACATGCATTCCAAAGAACCCAGAAACCATTTTGTGAAATTCCACCCAGAAATGATTATATTAAAATAATTAATATTTTTAATTGGACCCTAAGTCTAAACTTAGGAAAATTAAAATATTAATGGGTATTAATCTAATTGTGGGTGAATCTTCTAGATAAAGACGGAAATCAATTCAAAACGATCTGAGCTTTTGATTAGGATTTAATCAAGGTCGTTGGTTATCCAACAAGAAGATATAAGAAGGGGCTTGAGGGTCATTTGGAAAACACACCAAGCAGATACTATGTTGCCCAAGTAACATCAATTTTCTCACTGGTCGAAGTTCAGCAAGAGAAAATCGATTCAGAAGGAGAGTTGCAGGTGGAGGAGACGCAGAGAGGGTTCAGCATCAGTCATGGAGACAGGGACAAAGACGCAAAGCAGTAGAAGGGACAACAAAGGGCAAATTGATGCTAGGAGAGGCACTGTTGGCTTGAGTGACACAGGCATTACGCAGGCCAGTCCAGAGGCCAGAGAAAGTGACGTTGGGCAAGCTAGAAAGATGCAGAGGGTGGAGGAACTTTTCTCTCGGGTCAAATACTTGTTGAGGAACGTCTGTAATTTTTTCTCAGAAAGCCTTGTTCTATACTGCTAAGTGTAATTTGTACATGGAGATTTTTGTTGAAGAATAATAAAACCCTCATTTGCTGCACCAATTTTCCTGCATTAGGTTTTTTCGAGGACAATTTTCCAAAAATAACTGTGTCATTGTGATTGTATTTGTGCCAACATTCTACTTACATTTACTTTCTACAGTGTTTTAATTGTGAAGGCTGTAGTAGAATATGTTTCGATATTTTCCGTAAGAATACAGTAGATAACTTATTTCTGAGGTAATGAGTAGAAGAAATAATATTAATCACTGCAGTAGGATTTCTATTTAGAAATTTTCACACCACATGGACTATTGGGAAGCCTTCCAAGCAGCCAAGGTGAAGGCACATCAAATTGGAAGGCAAGAGGACAACAGCAAGGAGTGTTGCAGATGTTCCTTTGGTTGACGAGTTGATGTTGTCCCAGGAGAGGGCAAGTTGTTGACGCCCAGATTTGTGCAATAGCTCCTCTATTGCAGAGCAAAGGGCAGATTGGTGGTGGAGTCTATGGGCAGCCATGTATAAGGGTCTCCTAACTGTGGGGATACCCTAACTAGGTGCAGATGCTACAACATGGACTTGGTCTCTCATGGACTATTGGAGGGCAGTGTGAGAGTGGACGAAGTGTGAATGTATATTGGGTACTTATGGTTTGTTGGAGGACAACGTAATTGTGTCCAAGTTGGAGCCCAGTGAGCAACACCTTGATGGACAAAGGTAGTTGCAAGAGAGGCAGTAGTTGAGATCAAGAGTCTGATCAACTCGGAACAGTTTGTGGAGCCTGAGACTTGTGTGTGGAGAAGGACATCTACAATAGAATATGGGTAGTTCTCCTAGCCCATGTTCACTGTAGGAAATAGACATCTTGCAGTGATAGGTGGCATCCCTCTATGCCCTATGTTGGTCTTCATTGGAGCAATGCAGGAAGACCATCGTGGGTTGAAGTCCCTGAGTAGTTGAGGAGCAGCAATGGGCAGTTGAGAGCTATTCACAAGTTGAGCTATGAACAACTCGACAAGAGTCTCGATGTGTTGATGCATTGATGGACGAACGATCAACTAGCGAGAAGATTAGATAGTTGAGATTTAGTGACCAAATGGACTTGGAGCATTGATAAAGGTAGAAGCTGCAGATCGGAAGCCAAAGGACCAGGTAGGTACATGGTACGACCGAGAGGAGCTGAGAGAGTGCGCTATATCAGCCAGATGGTCAGAGTACCTTGTTGATGACAGATTGGTTGTCGATCGACCAACACCAAGCCCCAATTTTGTATCTTGAACTAGTGGATGTATGAGGGCCATTATCCTTGGTACAGGAGCCCTAGACTGTTGTATTATATGTTGTTTGATATAACAAAGTTGGGTTGAAAATTGTAAAAAGTTGTCCATATTTTGTGCATGTGTGATTTACTGTTGTTTATATTCCACTATGGAAAGTAGTTATGTTGAGATTCTTGGTTTGGTAGCATCGAAGATTTTAAGATTTTATCCTAGACCTAAGATCGTGGAAATTCAACATGGTATTAGAGGATATCTGAGCTACTTTGAGGGACAGTGAATCCGAGTGTGCACAGCTAAGCAACTCAGAGGGAGTTGTGCGTGTCCAGATCATGGAGCAGAGGGTTCAGCTGAGGACATGGAGATGTGGCCTTGACATGTTACATGGCGAGATGGGCTGGGAGTTCTGGTGAATTGGTGGTGAGCCTGACAAACAACAATCTATTGTAGGGTAGATTGCTAATCATGGACTTCCGTTGATTTGTCATGGATGGTTGGGACAACTCGAGGGTTTCTTTAGCATGGACGACATCAGGTTGATCGAGATGGCTTCATGTGATGGACTACAGATTGGCAGGCTAGAATCTTCATTGGATCATGATGTTGCATATCCGAGATTGGAGGGTTTTACACGAGTGGTAATTGATCTAGGAAGATGAGTTATTGCAGGACTGAGCCAGTGGAGATCGTGTAGGCTCAGAGGGAGTCTAGCCTCAGAGGGAGCATCCCTATGGATCTTTGGGATCTTCAAGTTAAGATGCGACGAGGCAGAGGCACTACTGAGATTGCCAAATTCATTCTACAGGGTATGCTGCAATGATGGATGCCTGATGGGGTAGTGTCGTTGCCGGATGATGATGGTTGCTTCCTAATCTTGGAAGTACTTCCCTTGCTAAGAGGGAGTGTTGATTTGTGTAGCTTGGGAGGTACTCCAAGCCCTAGTGTTTGAGGGTTGGACGTCAAAGCGCCACAAGTAGGCTTGTGAGCTTAGAACCCAAACCTGGGATTTTTCACACATAGTTGTTTGGGCCAAAACCATGACGAGTCTTCGACATGTGAAGGATAAGGATGATAGCTCTTGGCAAGGAGTTTTCAGACGTGTTAATGTCGGCTTGGTTTTAAGTTGTCTTAACTAGTTATGGAAGCCCCTAGATTGTGACATTATGAAGCCCCTCTTATTAGCATATATGGAGGGTGAGTGTGAGTACTTATTCTCATCCATTGGTGCATCACAAGAACTCATCAAAGGAGCCTAAGGAACTCGGCTAAGGGAGAGAGGTAACTCTGTGGAAGCCGCAACAAGAAGGCTAGGGCAGCGAAGGAGTTAAGGTCTGTTTCAGGGCTAAATTGAGGAAATCAAGTTGTTGTTAGAGGGTCGAGGAGCTGAGCTTGAAGGCCGAGTTGAAGAAAGGTGAACGCAAGTCTGTTTGGGGCAGCAAAGAGGTAAAGTAAGTTTGTTTTGCGTGGGATGTACGTGACATCTTGGGACTGTGGTAGGCCGCAGGCCTAACCACTTCAAAACAAGGACAACATGGAGAGGTTTTGGGGCAGATTTGTTCCTAGAACAACAATATGTATGTGGAGGACTCTTCCTTAGTAGGGCTGCAGAGATTAAGGACTCTTACTACAACAGCAAGGAAATAATAGACCTGGAGCAGCATTACCTTGTGATGGGTCATAGTCTTGACCAGTGTTTGGATCGGTTATAGGGAAGTTTGTGGAAGTCAAAGAGGAGTGGCAGACCTCATGGTTTGATGCCCTAAACTAGTGAGAGTGTGATTTACTGTTGTTTATATTCCGCTATGCAAAGTAGTTCTGTTGAGATTCTTGGTTTGGTAGCGTCAAAGATTTTAAGATTCTATCCTAGACCCAAGATCATGGAAATTCAACACATTTCTACCCACACGTGCGAGTAAAGTATGAGGCAAACGTTGAAATTGCAAGGTCGAGGGTACAGGTCGAAAATTGTTGAGATAGGAAGGAGGACCGAGATTCTAAATGAAACCTAATTGGCATTGACATGAGTTGAATTTTATGGTATGACAACTTGTTGACTTGGGCTTCTTTTGTCGTGATGAAAGAAGGATAATTGGAAAGATGACTTGGTGGATGGAGGAGAACCTGTTGTTGGTCTTGCTTGTCTCATTTGATTTGGTTCTAAAAGAAGAGGAGAATTTTTGGGTTTTTTCTCCTAGAAGAGGGGTTTTCCCCTGGATGAGAGCCTACATCCTGTCTCCTTGTCATTTTGATCTTCATGCATTTATGTTTTGGTAGTTTCTTGACAATAATAAGATAAAAGAAGACATAAAAGAAGTTAACAACAATACTAAGAAATCACAAGTGATTATCAAGATAAGAAAATCTTTCTGCCTTTATGATTTTTTAACATGGTATCGGAGCTATGGTGAAGAAGGACAAAAGGCGGCTTGAAGATCTATTGATCTTCTTGAAGGTAAGGAAGTTTTGATAAAGGATCATATAAAATTCTTGGTTTCAAGAAGACCTAGACCTCATCCAAGGCAATTCTCATTACCATTTTCAAGGAGGATTCGAGAGTAGTCTACTTAAATTTTCATATCACAGTCACTTAACCGTAGGCAGAGACACCTAAAGTTGCAAGCAACTTAGAGACAACCAAAAGTTGTAGGTAGTTAAGAAGATCTAAAAATTCAGAGGCACAAAGATTGTGGGAATAGTAGCTTTACAGAGGTCTCAAATAGGAAGCGGCGACGACAACTCCTAACTACAGGAAAGCATGAGGGAAAGCATGATTCAATCTAGCGGAAGCCGACAAACATATTAGCACAAGGTACAATGGCACCTGCAAATGGATCAAACTAGGGTTTGACGACGGCTAGGGAAACCCTACACACAAAAATATGGACGCATAGCTCCCGAACATCGCTTTTATTCAATGCTATATATTAATATAAATTAAATTCATCATTCTTGATTACAGTCTAGGATTACTTTTCCAATAACTGAGTAAATATTATACAAACAACATAGATTTTATTAATGTCAAATCCCACTAGCGCAATTGGATTTCGAGGGTTTCATTCTGTAAGGCAATTAAGGTTCAACTCACAGTAGTCGAGTGTAGACACCAAAAATAAAATCCACCCATATTAAGGGTTGGTGTGGCCCAAGCAGAGTACTATCCTAACACACCAAACTCTAAGTTGATTGAACATGTGGGTCATGACTAGGTCCCAATGTACACATGAGTTAAAATAAATAACCCAACACACCAAGCTTTGTGTTGATTGAACACATGGTCATGACTAGGTCCTACCGTACACATCAAATAAAATAAATAAACCCGACACACCATATATGCCACATACCATGTATTTCTACTATACATGTCAGCTAAAATGAATAAATGGAGAGAAGAGTGGTTTTAACAAATAGAGGAGGATGGTTTTTGAGAGAGAAATAGATTTCAAGTTCAATCCTCAATTGCCATGACTCTAATGGAGGGAGGCAATACTATTATTATAGATCTACATAGAAAAATATGTGGAGAATGACAATGCAGCCATGGCTAAGAAAGCCAAAGACAAGGTTCAACAAAAGAAACAACGGAAAAGGATATTAATGAAAGAAAAAATATAACCATGAGGCCAATATAGCCAGCAAATAGAAGATAAATTACTAAATTGATTGAGAATGATGCTTCAATTTATTCTTAAACTCGAAAATAAAAATAGCTCCAATTTATTCATTGATTCATTATGTACTAGGAGTACACAAACTAGCCAAATATTCAAAGGCTCAAAAATAAGAAGAAGAGCTCCAATTTATTCATTGATTAGATCATTATGTACTAAAAGTGCACAAACTACCCAAAAAATTAACATAAATAATCACATTTCAAATGGGAATGGAAATTATCAAATAATTTTTCATTCTAATTATTCACCTTGCATTGTTAAGATTTAGTAATTCACTAGAGGAAATGACCCTAGGAGTAGTAAGACTAAGTGTGAAACAAGGTAATTTGCAACAAGGATAATCACTTAGCAAGAAATTAAGAATAGCTTTTGCATGTTTAACCCAAAATACATGCTATCAACTACAAAACAAGAAAACTAGAATATATTGGAGAATAGCTGTAAAGTACCTCAAAAACATTGCGCCATTGCGGTAGTGCTCACTCTACCTTTGCACTCAATCCTCTTTCCTCTCTATATGCTAACAGAGATGCTGGAAGCAAATGAAGTACTATTAGCTCTAAAAATCTAGATATAAATTAATGAATTACTTACAAATTGCAATTTTATTTTAAAAAATCAAATCATAATAGACCACAAATAAGCATAAACAGGGCGATGTTGAGAAGGGGCTACAGTGTACCTTGTAGAATATTATTCCGCCCTTTGCACTCAATTAAATGCAGCTTCTCTAGATAGTCGAAGAAAAGCTGGAAACAGTAAATAAATAAACAAACCAACATCATTAATGCGAAAAGTTTAGAATTAATAGAAATTACTAAACGAAAACCAAAGATTTAGATATGGCAATTGTTGTTGATATCAAATTCCCTTCACCTCATAGAGGAATGTATATTGTGTTGGCCAATTTACTACAGCTATCAAACGGTCCAAAACTAAATTTTCTGCTTTAGGAATCTTCTCATTGTGCTATTGTTCAAGAACCTCCCCTGTGTCATGCTCTCGCTCTCTTTGCCTCCTACAAGCTAAAACAATATTGTCAAAATTTGTCAATTAACAGCAGAGAAATTTTTTTATGATAAAGATAAATACTTACCCCAGAATGCGGTTTGGTCAAATGAATCAACGGCTGATGGATGCATTAAGTAAACAACAAAATCGACTCCAATGAATTCTCCCCTTGCTGCCACCTCTATCTCTTTTATTGCTACCCCTGCCTCTTCCTGTGCTGCTTAAACCGCTGATGTTTGCTGGAGTGTTTCACGTCCTGGTGCTAAAAATATAATGCTGCTTTGGTGGTGGCTTTTATCTGCTTATACTTTACTAAGATTGAGGATTGAGTGTGAATCCCTTACATACACCACATGTCAGCTTAGGGCTTAACATTTTCAATTTTAAAACTACAATTTAATTAAATTAATTTTATTATAATTATATAATTATTTGAAATATTAATTTATTATAATTATTTTGAACAATAATAATATCACATAATTTATATTAATGTTATATAATTCTTGAACATTAATTAATAATCATATTTCATTGTATTATTATTTTATTTAAATTATAAATTATAATAAATAGGAATTAATCTATTGTTGACACAATAATCCCCATACAAGATGGTTTCGTATCAACATTACTGTACAATATTTTGTTGGATGAATATAAATCACCGTATAGCTTTTCCCCGTTGCTGGAAAAAAAATAGAATAAAAAATATTTGCTTAATTATTTTAGCAAAACTTAAATTAACTAATTAAATTTTTATGATTTCATTTAAAAAATAATAATTACACTTATTTTAAAATAATTTATTTTAATGCTTAAGCGAGTGGTCAACAAGCCGTCAAACGAGATTTGACTACCCGCTGCATCATTAAATGTTGAGTTGCGATTGTGAATATTGGCCACCGTTGGAGACGAGGACAGTCGGAGGTCCTACCGATGATGGGAGGTCGTGGGTCGGAGAGGTGGGTTCGACCGTAAAGGGCCAAAACGTTATACCTATAACCTACGCCATTCTATACCGAACCTATGGTTATGAATATATGGATTCTATAAAAAGCAAAACTAGGATTACAGATCGCTAAACATTTTCCCCTTTTCGATGAACAAAGAATGATAAAATTTGTAGAGAATCACAATAAAGCCATGGCTAAGAAAGCCAATTAATTGAAAATGGTGCTACAATTTATTCATCAACTTGAAAATAAGAAAAACAGCTCCAATTTATCATTATATACCAAAAGCACAGAGTACCGGAAACTACATAAATAATCACAATTCAAATAAGAATAGAAACTACATAAATAATCACATTTTAAATAGGAACGGAAACTATAGAATAAAATTTTATTCTAATTCTTCACTTTGCGCCTCCAATGCATTTAAAAAATAACCTTAAAAATAGTAAAACCTAGTATGAAACAAGGTAATCTGCAACAAAAATAAACATTAAGTAAACAACAAAATCGTCTCCAACAAATTGTCCCCTTGTTCCCACCCCTATCTCTTTTACAGTTGCCCCTGCGTCTGCCCATTGTGCTTAAACCGATGATGTTTGTTCGAGTGTTTCACGTCCTGGTGCCGGAGGTTCTGAATAAAAATAGAATGATGCTTTGGTGGTGGCTTTTAAGTGCTTATTCTTGAGTAAGATCAAAACTATCAAATCGCATTGATGTGAGTGTGAATACCTTGGGGACACCACATGTCAAAGTAGGGCAGAATCCTGGTTAAAAATATGTTTCCGATAACACTAGTATAAAGTATTTGAATATTAATTTAAGTTTAATTTTATTAATTTTTGAAATTAATTTATTATAATTATTAAACTTAATAAATATCAATAATTATGATATTATTATTTTATTTATATATATATATATATTTAAATATATTATATATATATATTTTGTAAATATTATTATTAATTATTTGTTTAATAATTGAAATAGAATTTTTTAAAATAGATAATTTTGAAAAAGTAACTTATATGAGAATTAATAAATTTGTTCATTAATGACAAATAGTATGGCAACTTAAACTACTATATTAGGAAACATTTTCACCAAACCACTTAATTAAATAATTTTTTTACTAAAAGAAAAACATAATCTTCATACCTGCTTAGATATCACTTTTATGATATTTGTTATAAATAAATTAATATTATTATTAAAATATATAGCCATTTTCAATATAAATAATTTATTTAATACTAATCTATTAAAAAAAATAATTTATTTATTTTTTAAAAATTTCTCATAATAATTATTAAATATTATAAAAAATTAATTAATAATTTTTCTTAAATGATCGTTATTTATTATTAATACAAAAGAAATTTCTGTCTATTAATATAATTTTGATATATTTTAAATTTTTTTTGTTGGATGATTAATTCATGAGCAAAGTTTTAATATAAATTAATTTTAAAATATTATTTAGACATAATGATTATTTCGAGAGCAAAAGGCTTTGGGAGGGGCGCCCGATACTTTGCGCCTCCAATGCATTTAACAGGGATCTGAATGGCCTGTCCCTGCGCCTCCAATGCATTTAACACTTCAGTTTACGCAAGTCTCTAGCCTGTAACACTTCAGTTTACGCAAGTCTCTAGATTACGTGTTTTTCGGAAAGATTTTCTATTTAAGTAGTTGGGATTATGACTCTCCCGTGGGAATCTTTGTTTTAATTTAAAAAGTTTGATTGAAAAGTTGCATGATTCTTTTAAAAAAGTAGTTGTATAATTTCGAAATTTGTGGGATGACACTCAGATTTTCATTACCAATATACAAAAAGTATAATGTTTCTAGTATGGCTTACTATCTTAGTTTGTAATGTTCGACATTGGATTTTGCCTATTTACTAGAATGATCCAAATTTTTCTTTATTTCTATTTTTTCAGAGCATTCAAAAATTAGAAAATAATTCACAAAAACTACAAAAGAAATTACAGGCTCTCTAGTGAACCATATAAACGTTCAAATTTTTTTAGAGCATTCAAAAATTAGAAAATAATTCACAAAAACTACAAAAGAAATTACAGGCTCTCTAGTGAACCATATAAACGTTCAAAACCGTTGACCTAAGTACCTATATGAAAATTTAGTGTATGAATAGTGAGTGAAAACATAAAATTAAAATTTGCAGCGAAGCAGTGGGTGGATCGTTACCATATAGAATATAATATAATAATCAATAAGAAACATAAAATTAAAATTTACTATAAAACAACAAATAAATATGAGATACTGCAAAAGTGAGATGCCAAATAAGAATTACATTTAGCACGAGGACATTTCAAAGGTTATAGATTCTCACCAAAAAGTTCTAAACCCAGAACTAAATTATGCGAAGCTTAGAAACACTATATTCAACTAAGACAAAAGAACTTACCAATTTAGAACACGGGGCAAAGTTTGCCAAAAAGGAATAGCCAGTAGAACGTATCAAGGTTCAAATCACAAACAGAGAGCACGGAAATAAGTGTAAAGGGCCCACATACTCCACATTTCTCATAGTTTAACTCAACTGTTGCGGGCACAGCTTTCATGTCCCTATTACTGACAGAAACGGCTGAAACGAAAAGATACCCATAAATAATCGCTGAGAAACTTTCGCGGAAGGATCGCAAAAATACTCCTTGGAACTCAAGTTTGCTAAGAAGAAACGGATTGTAAAGTCACGGATCAAAAAAGAAACATTCAAAACTCAATATCACTCACAGAGGAGACGAAAACTAGCGATTGTCGGAAAAGGAAAAGAGGGGCTCCTGGTTGAATTGGCCCACGCTCGTCCAGATGCCTGTTGACCCATCGATGCAGGTTACTGTCACGGGAATTGCGACGACGGTTTCAGGTAGAGGATGATGGCTGCATCATTAAATGTTGCGTTGTAATTGTGGTATTGGCGGCCGTTGTTGGGAGAGAGGTCGCTCAGACGAAGACAGTGGGAGAGGTTCTATCGACGATGAGAGGTCGCCGGCGGGAGATGCGGGTTCGTCCGCGAAGGGCCAAAACGTTATACCTTTAAAGTTTAACCTACCTATTCTATACCTAATCTATGATTATGATATGGATTCTATAAAAGGAAAAACTAGGATTCCAGATTATTCAACATTTTCTCCCTTTGATAAACAAAGAAGGATCAACTTTGTACTTACAATGAATATGAGAGAGACATGGTAGAATTTGGACCAACAGAGATATGAGAGAATTTGTATTTACGTACCTCACACCTAATTGCATACAGAGACTGAGGCAGAGTACGCCAATTCAACACAAAGACCGGTCCGATCCTGATCCCTTCATCTCCCTCCTTCTCGAGCATCGAATCTCCTCTCATCTCCTTCATTTGCCTGAAATCAGCTCCTCTGCCTCCAAGAGATCAAAACATAAGTTAAGAGAGCATTACCTACCTAGAATAGAGTAAAATTAGGCAAAGAATGATATGGTACGACACAATCCGAAGAAACAAACCTCTCGTCTCATTATGCGCTTCTGTTGAAACAAAAACATCATAACCCTCGTCTCCCCTGCCTCGATGACGAATCCTCTAACAACCGGTTGCAGGTGTTAAGTTCATTTCAAATTAGGGCTAAATCTATCAAAGAAATTAGCACCAAACTAGATTTAAAATTAGCATCAAAGTGTAATATGTATTGGTGGTGTCTATCTATTACAATGCCAATAATTAAAACCCTTCCAATCTTCCACAAGGCGAATCTGAAACAATTAATAAATAAAAACTATTAAACCATGAAGCAACTCGTAAGCTCTATGCATACCTGATTGTCAATTCCACGCGAGGCGAAATAGTATACGCGATCTTCCACTCCCGTGGCAATTAATAAATAAAAACTATTAAACCATGAAGCAACTCGTTAGCTCTATGCATACCTGATTGTCAATTCCAGGCCATGCGCAAAAGTATACGCGATCTTCCACTCCCGTGGTTAGGTTTATAGAAATCTAAAATCTAAAAAATCACATCTATCTTCTGCTCCACGTGCTGCACCAAAAATAAAATCAGACAGCCAAACAATGAAAACACACACAGTAAAAATGTGATCCACGTTCTGCAACGAAAAAAAAGAACAAAGAACACGCAGAGGGCAAAAATGAAAATGAAAAAGAACAAAGAAATGAACGGCAAGCATCCAACCAAAACAAAAACAGCCAAAAAAACAGTATGCATGGCCATGCAGCTGAGCAAACAAACATCGATAAAGAAACAATTGAAGACAATGCAGTGCAGAGTAGGGAAGGGAACAAAAAGAGGAGAACGCAGTGCAGAGTAAGGGAAAGGAATGTGTTTATATCCTCTACTTTTGAAACGGTCACAAACAGCTTTTTCCTTCGCCGACATTCAAAGTAAGGAGTGGGTGATAACTATAGTTATTCTATCTTCGTGCACTTCCATACAAAATTTGAATGGGCAAAGAAAATATCGCTCTCATTTTGTCGACTCAACGTGCTCTCGTTTTTCTTCTTCGACGTCCCTCAGCTGTTATCTCATCTTTCAATTATTAAAAACCTCGTTTTTCTGTTATCTCATTTTTCAATTATTAAAAACGTCGTTCGCTTTTTATTAAAAAGAAAGGCAAAAATCATAATCATAATGCATCTAGGTGGTTGTGGTCCAGCGGAAGGATATTTCGCCAAGTGGAAAGAGCAGGCATTTCATCGACTTCCATTCCGAATTTTTAATGATTGTATTCGCCGAAGGAAACGGGACGCACCATGATGATAGACAAAGCGGGGATGTAGACTTCATGGACAAGCTAGACACCAAGGAATGATGGTGAGTGCGTGCTTAATGCACTTCAAGGCTACATAGACTATAATTAATGATAGATTACTATAGTCTATATTTACTTGAGTGTTTCCTAAATCACACCAATGCTTACTACATTTAAGTGTTTCCTAAACTGCTTTTTTTCCTACTTTAATTATAATAAACACTTTAAACACCTTAATGATGCTTACTACACTTAGGTGTTTCCTAAATCACTTTTTTTGGTCTTCATTTTAACTATAATAAACACCTTAATGATGTTTACTACACCTAGGTGTTTCCTAAACAACCCTTCTTTGGTCCCCCATTTTAACTATAATAAGCACTTTAATGATGCTTACTACACCTATGTGTTTCCTAAACCACCCTTCTTTGGTCCCCCATTTTAACTATAATAAACACCCTTGTGATTAATTTGATAAACAAGTACTACGTGCAGCCTAGTCCTTACTGAACAAGTTTACATATTAAATGTTTCTTTGTGAACAAATTTTAAATGTTTCTTTGAGATCGAATTACATATAAAAGGTTCAATGTTAACTATAATAATAACAATATAATATTAGAAAAAATTGGCTAATTTGATAAACCAGTACTACATGCAACCTAGTCTTTACCGAATAAGTTTACATATTAAATTATTTAAACATTTTTTACATTAAAATTATTTAACTTTTCATATAATCATTACCGAATAAGTTTACATATTAAATTATTTAAATGTTTTTGACCTATTAAATCATTGAAATCTTTCTTTATCATCAAATTTTAAATGTTTTTTTAATCATATTACATATAAAGAGTTCAATGTTAATTATTAAAAAATATTATACTAAAATAAAATTGTTTATATTGATTTATAGTGAAAATATATATAATCAAAATAAATTAATGAAAAATATTATAATTTATATTAGTTAATTCTAAGTTTATGGGGTTTTGGATAGACGGTAATCATGTGTTTTAAGGTACTCTTTGATATGAGGTCATTAGTTCAATGACATTCTTTGATGTGAAGTCACTAGTTGGATTCCATGTCCAATCAAAGTAATATACTAGACATGATGAATAAATAGTTTGACCAAGCTTTCAAAAAAACAATAAACAACTAAAAATCAATTACTAAATACTACTTTAACCTAAATTAATATATATATATAATATATAATATATAAAATAAACATGTGAATTAATAAATATATTTGTTATAAAATCCAAACATCAGCTTCATCACCCCTGGATAACGGCAAGGACCTAATAAAAACCTACAGCGGTTATGTGGCAGCATTGAATATGCTTTTGCATTCATGATCTACTTACAATGGTTATGTGGAAGCATTGAATATGATTTCGCATTCATGATCTACCTACAACGATTATGTGGCAACATTGAATATGATTTCGCATTCATGATCTTATTCATCTGTAGGTTAAATTTACGAATAAGATGTTTTAGATGAGTCATTCCAAAGTAAATAAATAAGTTAAGTTGAGCAGAGTCCCTAAATATTGTATATGGTTTATAATAAATAAATAAATAATTACGATTTAATTAATTAATTGTTTGAAAAATATTTTAATAATATTAAAAAATGATGATGATGTTTATTAAAATTAATATAGTCTATTGTACCTTAAGAAAATAAGAGATTTTTTCAGATTTTTTAATATTTTATTTTTATGATCAAAAAGAAGGGAGAGAAGTATTACTATAGTTTTATTGACTTAACAAATCAAGAAGGTTGGTAGTGTGCTAAAGGTTTTGGAAATGAGAAAGGATGTGAGTGAGAGTCTCTTAGTATGGCAAAGGTGATAGACTCTTTCCTCCCAAGGTGTTTTGGGAATTAACTAACACCTCGTTTCACTTCAAAGCTCATGAGAATTAGTTCTTATCTCCACAATATTCAGACACAAGTCAAGACAGAAAGATAATTTTGGGTAGCATAATTGGGGTTGATCACCTCCTCATAATACCTTAGCTCTCTTTTTCCCTCTAACTCTTTATCATCCCATAACTTATCCCTAAATTAAGATGTAATAGTATTTTAAATATTATCCTTATTCTTCAAGGTAATCTCCTCCTTTATCCCCAACTTATTTTTCAATTTATATTGGTCAATGTTAAATTAATAACATTAAATAGAGAGTCATACTTTGAAGGAACTAATAATATAGAAATAAAATGTTATACATAGTAATTTTTCAAGAATATATATATTGTTAGCATTAATAGAGAAAGTTAGCTTTTCTATGTTTAAGTGTTTGTTGCTTTAGAACGGGATTGAGATCCTATTTGATAGGGAGTGGTTCAAACCACCCGATATTGTGAAAGACTATATATTTGAGGCTCATCTAACTCAATGAAATATAGGGTGTGTATGATTGTTTGTACACTCTCCAGGTATCTCACCTAGAGAGCCAACTTAATATATAGTTTATATATTATGTCTCTTCTGTTTTTATCATGGTATTAGAGCTTCAGGGTTGTCGATCTTGTAAGTTGTAGTGAAGAGCTCGACTGAGGAGAAATTATTGCTTGGATTGGAGGGATAATCGCGTCGATCCCACTGTTACTCTCCCACGCATTTTCATTTTATCAATAGTCGCATATATGTGGTGTACAGTCGCGAAGACCATTGCGAGTTCGCAGTGGTAAATCACACCGATTGTTTTAAGCTGCGTGTGTGAGGACATCTTGCTAGATTGTCAATTAATGAGGAGGTCGTTGCAAAGCATCCGAGGGAAAGAAATAAAAAAGAAGCTACAAACCGTCCGAGGGAAAGAAAATCTGGTTCTTCTATATACTGGGAAGTGAATTCTGTCGATTCTATCTTAGAATCCACTATGGTTTTAGGATTTTGGCAGAGGAAGCGAACATTTCCAAAAGTTGCTCGCACCATAACTCACTGAGTGGAGTATTTTTTTTCCTTGTCGGCGATAGAGCCTCTGCGAGAAAGCGCCGGAGGCCGTTGGCGTGGATACATTTGAGGCCGTTGAGGTGATCAGAGGCTGTGGAGAAGACCGCAGGAGGCGTGATCTGCCCACGTGATCTACAGACAGAGGAAGAGGTGAGTGGCCGAGATCCCCACACGCCATCGACACAGTGACATTGTGAGTTATTGCTGTAGGTCGCGTATTTAGCTTTGGTGCTCTGTCATCCAAGAGGAGCTAGCCGTCTGAGAGGAAGTCGCATGCAGAAGACCGGAAGAAGTCTGAGTGTTGCTGGTGATCGGAGAAGCCAGCGAGAGAGAAGTAGCTTGAATGTAAGCGTGGTTAGTGGCGATCAGTAGACTGATTGTTCCTGATCTTGATAGATCAAGGTGCTGAGTGCTCAAATCTGTTTAAGTGGAGGATCAGATCCCTCCCTTCTCATCGAAAGAAAAAGCGTGTGGAATTCTGAAAGATATAATTTGCTGAAATTTAGGGATATTTGTAATTTGAAAGCCATAAGTGAAAAAGATCGAAGTAGATCTAGGTCTATGTTTCGTTCAACAATATTAAGAAATCCTAGAGAGTGCCACCGGGTTATGGTTTTTTAATGGTCATGATCCAAGATATGCGTGTAGGAAAGAAGTGAGACCAAGATAAGCCGAAGGCGTGAACGTGTGATGAAATTGCTTCATTTGATTGGAGTTGCAGTGGGATATGCAAATCCGTGGAAAGAATAAAGTCTACGCATGAACGCTATGGAGAGGGAGACGCTGCAATGTGGAGCAAAAGTTTGTGGACAAAGCATTGTTCTGGTTCCTCTGTCTAGCTAGGAATCTTCTCTTGTTTCTGCATTCCAGGTCTCTTGTCAAGTGCTCTAACTGGAGCTTTAACTGGCATTTCATTTGATTGTATGATTTACAGGTGGTGATACAAAGAATTGAGAATTGAGACTTGAACATCGACAAGAGTCGAGTTTGGAATTTGATGGAGATACAAGCCAACATCTACTTCAGGCGTAGTTGACAGCTACAAAGATTGTGTTATGCATTTGAGTGTTTCTAAGGAAGGAGACAGGGTTTCACGTATGTACATGGTGACATTTCTTGATTCATGATTCTTCAAATCACATTGCCAATAGGCATAACGATGGTGTTCATAAGACTTTGGGCTTGTGCCTCATGCTTGAGATTCAAAGCCTAGTGCATGAGTTCGTGGTCGAATCCTTGGGCTACTTCTTGGAATTTTGTGGAAATTTGTAGCATCAACATGGGGACTTAGGCCCCTATAAATCTCGCAAGAGGTATTTCAGTTCAATATCATTAGTCTGTGTACAGTTTAAGTGCTTCAACTCTTTGGAGAGGTTGAATTCTACTGATAAACCCTTCGAGATCGGTGAATCTACATGTCGAGGATTCAACTTGAATGCCCCAAGGGTATGCATATTTTCTCCATCAAATTTGCAAGCTTTGGTAATCCTATAGGAGAGGTGTGGCTAGGGTTTCTCTGGAAGATGATGCTCAATGATCACATATTGTAAGTGTGAGTAGTTGTTTTGGTTGGATGGAAAAGAGTTAGTTTAAGAGAGCCAATTGGTATGAGTTTTTTTCTTTTCTTTTTTCTTTACTATCTAAGGCCACAGAAAGTGCAGTGGGCAACGAACTATTCCTGGTCGAAGTGTTCTTGTGTGCTTGATGCAAGGGAGAAAATAGAAGGAGAAATGGGTCTTCAAAGTAAGTCTCGTAGAAAACTAAGGAGAAAGCATCAAAGGAGAAATGCAAAATATTGTTTTGCTAAATTTAATGATGTGTTTCAAGTTGACACTGATGGACCAATGGCTGATCAAGATGCAAATTTGGAATTTGGTGAGATTATTAAATGGTTAATGCCAGATCTACCGTCTTCTTCATCTATGAATTATGAAATATGAGAAATGAAATGAAAACAGTAGTATGGAAGGTAAATTTACTGGATTATGTTGAAGATGTTATTAATGATAGCGAAGATGCATCAGCATTAAGTCTTATAAAATCTGCATTACATGACAACATCATACTCAGCATAATATATGAATATGGAGAGATTCTTAGTACAAAATTCTTACGGGATGTTTAAGAAATGAAATATTGTTTGAATGAGAGCAATGATGCTGAAGATATTGCTCTTGAAAATGATCCCATATTTGATTGTGAAACTGAAGATGCAATGATGGGTGATGAATGCGTGTCTATAATTGAAACTTGTGATGATGAAAACACATCCATTATTATAGAACCTAAAAGTTTTCGAGATGCAGAAATCAAGTTTGATGAGACTTATATACCTCATGATGAGTGGATCAATTTGATGATTGAAAAACATCTTATTGATGAATTATTGTTTGGCAAGAAGGAAGGGCTATCTTCACATACAGATCAAATGCAAAACATGCCTGCAGCAACAAAACTGAGTGAAGAGGCTGAAGGCATAACTATGACAGTAGAAAGGGATGGAGTAGGGAGAGATGGAAAAATGAAAGCTCTCCTGAAGGAGCAGGAAGATAAAAGCAAATGTGGTCCTCTTTATAAATCTAACATTGTTTTTGTGTAGATATTGGGAGACAAGAAGAAGCAATTGAAGAATCCCAAGAACCTGCAACATCAAATGCAAAGAATGTTAGTATATACTTGAAGAGGAGGATAAGAGTTCATGTGTTCCTCCGGAGGAGGATAAAACATAAAAAGGAGGCGAAGCTCCATAATTGTCTTATGGAAAAGAAAATGAAGATGAAGCTTCATCCACAAATGAACAAGTATGGGCTCTGCTGCAAGAAGACTAAAATGAAAGCTCTACCTTTTACTATTGTAAGCCTAGCTGAGGCTGAGACTAGTAGGCGTCATATGTCATTTGAGTTTTTTTAGTGAACCCTTTACCCATTAAGAAGGAATGTTAGCATTAATGGAGAAAGTTATATTTTCTATGTTTAAGTGTTTGTTGCTTTAGAATAAGATTGAGATCCTATTTTATAGGGAGTGGTTCAAACCACCCGACATTGTGAAAGCCTATATATTTGAGGCTGATCTGAGTCAATGAAATATAGGGAGTGTATGAGTGTTTGTACACTCTCCAAGTATCTCACCTGGAGAGCCAAGTTAATATATAGTTTATATATTCTGTCTCTTCTGTTTTTATCATATATGATATTTTATCTTAGCCATACCTCATAATGAAAATTAAGATAAATATAAGTTAGTGTGCATGTAATCATTTTTGTATTTTTATTGTTATTATTTTGGTTAACATATGTTAATATTAGTGTTATCCACATTACACATTTACTAAGGTTGACTTGTCTCTCCACATAAAATAATTTTAAAATATTCAAAAATAATATTCATCTCTTATTATTTTAATTAAACAAAATATCTTGCAAAGAAAACATAAAAAACTTTGATTAAGCCCCATAAAACCCTCCAACAACTTTTTAGATCCCTTGGGGTTGATAAAATTCCTTATTCATTTAGCAAGTCTTATATAGGCCAATCAAGAAGGTTCTTCAAGGGTCATTTATAATATAATCACAATAATTTTTTATTGTCAAGCATTCCCATAATTCAAAATGTAACACTCCCTACCACCCTCTTGTATTAATGAGGCTATGGAAGGTGTTACTGGCGTCATATAACATGCGAAATTGGACACTAATGTCGTTATCAAGCCCAACTCGGTGAGAGATTTCTGACGATGTAAAATTTTCATCGATCTGAAACCCGAATTAAAAGTTATGTTCCAAAATAAATTTTGTCTTATTGATGTTGGCCACATCAATTGTAGTTTGCCACGTGGAAGCTATATGGTATTTAAATTTTCTCCACATGGACCAACGAGTCCACCTCACTAGCACACAACTTAATATATATATATATATATATTATATATATTTATATATATATATATATATATAACATGAATTATAATATATGTGTTGTGAATGTTATAATCCACATTGCACCAAACCATAGATCAATTCACTGGGTTAGTGAATCCCAAGTATAATTATGCCGACCTCACTAATATCAAACAAAGCCAGCAGCCGAGACTATGGTGGGCCCTTCCCACACCACAACTAATCATTAGTTATGTTAGTGAAAATGCTACTGAATGTGAGGGTTCTAAACCTGGAGTCCCGATGGTCAAATACAAAGTGGGGCCTACCAAGTTCTACCCCCCCTCCCTTTTTCTCTATCAACAATGATAAGTTTGGATGAGTGGGGCATCAGCCCCGAGGCTGATAGCCCAAATGCAAAGTGGACCCATCTAATCACCCCATCGGGTGTTAGGAGTCTGAACTGTAGTGAAATATTTTATAACCTAATTTGCCTCAATGGTCGATTACAACACAAGACTTATCATCACATCAAGGGTTTGGGGTCCAATTTGTTTGATTGTATGGGTGATCCACCTTGAAAGTAGATATTCTCTCTTACTTATGTTACACTTGCAACTTCATCAAATATTTGGTCAATTTATAAGTTTCCTAGGCGTAAATTATTTATGTTATTTATTTCATAATCCATGACACTACTCAAGGGATTTCCACATTTATTAACTTGGTATTTCATAAGTGAGAGGGGTGGCATCACGAACCAAATTTAAGTGTGAGTTTGAAAGAAAGTGGCTTCATGCCAATCTGTATTTACATTTATATATATGTAGCTCAATGAACTATGATATACTATTTGCAATGATATGTGAATGTTCGGGCATGAAAATCACCCAGGATTCATTATTGGAGCTTGACATTGCACCATCTCAGTCAATTTTTATGACATAAACACTTAGAATCACATGTCTATCATCACGTACGCATACCATAAACAATAGAGAGACATATGTATAGTGAATGAAAATGTTTGTGCAACAAATTCAAGCCAAAGTGAAGAAGGGGCACGACCTAATTAATTTATATACATATTTGATTATTGTTCTTAATTTCCCACTCGACAATGCTTAGTCATATGGGTGAGTACATACATATATGCTCAACAATTGTGTTGATGCTAGAAAAGAGGGTGTATCATAATAAGTTTTCACAAAGTATATATGTGTCTATTGTTCATGAAACGTTGGCCAACTACAATGGCCATTTACATAGATAATTCAAATTTTATTCTAAGGAGTGAAACACTCTAATTTGTCACAAGTTATACATATATATGGGAAAACTATCCATGAAACACAGCCAAGACACATAAAATATGAGTGATATAGTCTTAGCCTCTATTCAATACATAATCCAAATTAAAATAAAGAAAATTAGGAGGCACATTTCACGTACAATCAGACAAACACATACAGTCAATTTACCAGAATATACATTGTTAGTAACCATAAATATTTACAGTCAAATATTTGAATATGCCTCAACCAGTTAACAATCAAGTGTATAGATAGTGGAATCATATGTTCAAGAATATTTCGCACACATGTACACATAGAGGTGTTGTAACTTAGCATTTGTAAATCATGAACAAAGACTAGGCTACATATATGATTAATCTAATTTTAGTTGGCGACTAGAGAAGGGATTTCCACTATCCTCCCAATCGTAAGCTAGTTACATTGTTATGTCCCATAACTAACCACCCCCACACTAGGTCCAAAGTTTGGTAAGTAAATTCACAAGGAAATACATTGGTTGAGATTTGAAATTTATCACTTATAGGTGGTTTACCAACAGTCTCGAAAGAACTAGTGGTTTCAAAGCTGCAACAAGCACTAGTGGTTTCATAGCCAACCACAAGCACTAGTGATTTCATTTACAGGTTTTCCCAGCATGAGATAGGAATCAGTGGTTTCACAATTACAGTAAGCACCAGTGGTTTCACAGTCTCAACAAGTGCCCAATACATTTAGTCCAATCTCACATTGTTCCCAAACTAACAACACTACTTAAAATCGAAGACTGGGAGTGGTCTAGTACGAGTTGAATACTCTATGTGAGTTCCACACTAGCACTAGCTCTCCAAAAAACTCTTCAGAAGGTCCCAAGAAAAACCCCTATCTGAATTTGGCTCGCATATATATGGATATCATGTTGCATCTTAGACATGACCAAGAGAGCACTCCTTTCCCCCATGTTTCCTTCCTTTGCACGTTACCCTTTCAATTCACGAGAAGGGAAAGTTGTGACGACATTGTTGAGTTGCATTAATAACCATATCATATCAAGGCGACTTTTTCCAACCATAAGGGTTGAACATTAAATTTAGTGAGATGGGTATGGTGGTTCATGTCAAGTGAGTGAAATCGAAGACCCCATCTCCCCAAACTTTGGCTCATCATCCTTCTCTAAAAAAATTAAAATTCAATAATAAATTAAATAAAAATTATAATTTTCATCATTACATAAAACATTAATATATAATTAAATTATTTTTAATCTGAAATCGATCATAACACATGATAACTCATTTTAATATTAATTGAAGCATTAATTACGTGATTGATCATTTTTAATATTAAGTATGGTGTTCATACACCTTGATACCACAATCAAGACATAATTGAATTTAAACATAATTAATTTCATTACATTTAAATAAAATTTTACGTCAATAATAGTTATCACATTAGATTGCACAATTACTTAAAATGTTTATAAGTATGATCATCCATGCAAGACATGTTGGAACATTGTCCCTAGTGTTCCAAAAACAAAACAAAAAAAGATGACAAAAAATTAACTTTATAGATATAGTCTTTTTTCACATCTGTTACATATTGAACAAAAATGGGTACAATACTTTCATTTAGTCTGCATGCTCCCAAGTTGCCTTATTGGGTCCAAATTGTTTCCATTGCACATTGACTTGTTCCATTACTTGATTTTGGAGAACAATTGGCCTCTGGTCTAGGATACACAAACGTTCAAGTTGGAAATCTCCCTCTGACTCCACATGTATTGTAAACCAATCGATCACATGATTATATATAATCAGACACATGCTTTTTCAGGAAGGATATGTGGAATACACCAAGTTCCTTTATAGTGGGGGGTAAGGCTAGTTTATAAGCCACTCACCTCACTCTCTCCAAAATTTGAAATGGTTACAAAACTTGGGTTCCAACTTAGTACAAGACCCCACTTTGAGTGAGCTCCTTCTTAGTTTAATGTGGAGATATACATGATCCCCCACTTGAAATTCTATATGCATTCACTATAGATCTTTATAACTCTTTTGTTTGTCCTTAGCTTCCTTTAACTTCTATATGATACTAATAACCTCTTGTTCCATCTCTTTTAACATATCAAGTGTGAGAGTTGCCCTATTTACTAGGTCATCCAAGCTATGGGTGTATTACACCTTCTACCATATAGAGCCTCAAAGGGGTTCATCTTTAGTGATTCATAATAGTTGTTGTTATATGCAAATTAAACTAAGGGAAGAATTTTTTCCCACCTAGTTCACCAACCCAAAGTACATTCTCAACATGTCTTCTAACACCCTATTTAGTCTCTCTATCTTGTTAATCTAAGTTCTCATTGATGCCAATATAACAATGTTTGTGATGGCAAATTATTTAGTAGATGATGTTGCCTATTAATGCCCATTGATCTTAATACAGCTCATGAAGGATCCAAGGATTGAATATAGACGTAATAGAAATAGTAGAACCAAGGAGGAAAGCTATCGGAAGCCGAGGAAAGCCAAAGAGTAAGTGGAAGAAGTCATTGAAAGCCAGCAAGAGAAGAGAAGCAATTTATTGGAAACAGTTTATAAGGAGGAGTTAAGATATCGACGCTTTATCAAAGAAATTATATTGTCGTGTTATTGGCGATTTTATTATATTAATTTATGTAGACATTGCTCAAACCCCAGATACCAAACATACAGTCATAAGATTCCTAACATATATTGCCACATCTCTGGTTTTGGTAGTTTATGTCTTTGCAACTTTGTTAAAGTCTCATCAGTTTCTGTGTACTTGAAGAAATTAGGTGAGATGGTGAATAAATGTTTCACCTCATGCTCAATGTAAAATAAATTCTCCAATTTATTATAAAGGGCTTCGCCAGATGGGAGTGCTCTCTCTACTAGAGTACTTGATGATGCATTAACTTGATCAGCCGCATATTTGTTCAACTTGTGCGTGTACTCTACATGTCTCATCAGGCGTTCATTACTTCCCAATGGACTTGGCAAACCTTTTTCCTGCAAAACTGCAAATCTTGCTCTAAAAGAATCAATCTCCACCTACATGTCTTAGCATCTCCTTTCCAAGTTTTGCATCACAGTTCTCATGGTTAGAACTTTTTTGATATGTAGAATGGTGCCTGTCCTGTCTCTAATTTGCAGTACCTCCAGTTCTTCACTAGTCTTGGTGTTCAAAAATGTATTAGCCTGTTTGCTTGTTCAGGCATCTGCCCCAATAAAGTTCTTGCCTTTTGTATCTCTACTTGGGCTATTGCTATCAGGTCAATCTGCTCATAAATAACCTGAATAGATCTCCACACAGTACTAAGGGACTAATTGATGTTGGCCCACAAAATGCCTTTGATTTCTCCCATAGGTTTATCTAAAGAGAGATCCTTTTCCAATGCTTTCACCTTGTTTTCTAATGCTTTAACTTCTCTTTTTCTTTCTGCCACAGTCATCTTGGATTTGTCATAACTTATTTCTAATTTTGCCATTTTTTCTTTGGCCTCTTTCAATTTTGATACTTGGAGTTTTAATTCCTCCATGGCTTTTATTAATTCCTCTGTGGTCATGCTAGTGTTGCTGCTTGGTGATGTTGTTGTTGCTACTGATGTACCTGTAGTTATTCCTATTGTGGCTGCTGGAACAGTGGGTAGTTGTGACTACAGGGATTACCTCAGGTGGCTGGGAGGTTGGCTCTCCCTGCTTTTCTTTTAGCGCTGTCTCTAATGCCTGCTCAATATCAGTTAACCTCTCATTGAGCTTCATGAGCAATTCCATCATGTCCTTCTCTGACTTCTGTTGTCTAAGGATGCATAGTAGGAGGCAATTTCAGCTATTTTCTCAAGGCAGCAATATCTTCCTCTTTCTTTTTCGTCAGTGCCTTTATGCCCTTAGCATCTTTGGGATCATGTCCCAGCTCAATGATAATTTCCTCCAAGGATTTTATCCTATTGTCCTTAGCAAGAGAAGAGGCTTTCTCCAAATCCACTTGAGCAGAGGTGTTCTCCAAGGAGTTTTGCAATCTATGAGCCAACATAGCTTTATCAGCTAGTGTGGAGTAGACCATCTCTCCAGTCTGTTTGTGCAGCTCAATCTAGTCCATAGGATGAATGTCCTTAGCCATGACCTCTAGATTTGTCCTAATGTAGTCAGCTGCTGATTGTGGTTGCTGCACTTTGGGCTTAAAATAACTCATGATCATCTTGCCCTCTTTAATGTCATAGGCAGACATCAACCTTTGTTGGTTTGTGGGGGCCATCTTAAGATACTGGTTATAAAGTTGAACTCTTAGTGGGTCGTTTCTACCCTTGATCTTCGTGAATGTCCTTTTTATGTCGGAGGCCTGTTTGCTTTGTGGCTTAGTGGACGAAATTTCCACACTATGCTGCCTTTCTAGCTCCTGCCTGTGCGAGCTAGTTGATGTGTCCACTATTGGGGAAGTCTGCTGGCTCACTACCCTTTCACCTCTCAGATTGCCGGTTGTATCTTCAAAGATTTCCTCTTCAGAGTGAGGATTGAGTCTTTGCCTCTTTGCACCCAGCTGTTCTGCAGGTCCACTCATGGGTGTGGGGTCTTCCCTGTCTCTCTTTTTGCCTTTTTCCTCATTTAGAGGAGTCTGTAATGCAGGAATCTCAACTGCTTTGGCTTGGACTAGAGGTATATTTGCTCTTATTGATCTGTCATTGTTGGTTGCTCTGTGTCTTCCACTTGCTTGCCCTTAGATATCCCTATACCTGTTGTGTTGGCTTCATGTACGGGTTGCTGAGAAGTTCCAGTAGAGGATGTTCCAATTCCTTCTTGTTGAGGTAGCTTGAAAGATACCTGTCTAAAAGAGTCTAGGTCAAGGGTTTTCTCAAGGTCTTTCATAGCTTTTTCCATTTTCTCTTGCTCAGTAATCTCTTCTATTAATGTACCCTCTACCCACTCATCTTCATTAGCAAACTGTTCAATTTCAGGGATTTTATGGTGTACATAAGCTGACAGCCTTTTTCTCACTTTCCTGTCACTTATAAAGCCATTTGGGTCATATGGTACCCACCAAAAACTTTTCTTCAATTTAAGTTCTTCCCCTAATATCCTATCAACATCTTCCCACGCCTCCCTCTTATGGATGACAAAAGGGCCTAACTAGTTTTTTATTCTCAACTGGGCCTTTTTCTTTGCACTACAAAAGTGGGTTAAGTCTGCATTGATAAGTTTCCTGAAATAATCCAGTGCAAATAGTCTCATAGGCACATATTTGGGCAGCTTGCAAGGGCACAGTTCACAGCCATATATTCTTATTTCAGTGTGATTCTGGTACAAGTACCAGTCACCTATCTTGTACTATCTGGAAAGCTGTAAAATCTTCTTTATATCAGCAGATAGCCTTGGAGGAGGAGCTCCTATTAATAGAGTGGTGGCTGGATATACAAATCGGTCAATGAATTCACAATAGGTATAAGGGGATTCATGGACATCATGGAAGACTGAAGTCCAAAAGATCACAGACCTCCGCTCTCCTTTGGAATTCAATTTCCTAATGGGAAATGAGAAGCTGTCTGGCTGGTAAAATAGCAGAAGGTGGTATATGAATGAGTTGTACTTGAAGACTCCTTCTCTGTCTAGATTTATGAATTGCTCATTGATTTTGTTAGCAATAAAGGTTGCATAGTCATACTTGACAGCAGGGGGATGTCCAGGAGTAAATATTGACAACAGGACTAAGGTGGTCTCATCAACAAATTCACTAGTTTTGAATCCCAAGATGAAGGATATCATATCAATTATGAGTTTTCCTATTTCAGTGAACCACACATGTAAATATGGAGGTGGGCCTTGGGGTTGGCGATCTAGACTCATGAACATTCGTGAAATACGGGTTATCTCTGATTGGGGCAATTGAGAGCCTTGCTCCAGCAAAAATCCCATGGAAAGAGGAGCCAGGGGCTGAGTAGGCTTGAAGTGTAACATCTCATTAATGGATTTAGCAGTTATGTAAAAAAGGATAGTCTAGTATGGGGTTATAACTCCTTTGGTGACAGGGTCATAATTGGCACAATAATGGTGGATAACATCTGGGAAGACATTGACTAAGGGGAGGTAATACCTAGGGAGATTGGATTCCCCTATTCCATAGATGTCAGAGTTACTGAGATGCTATTCCTAACTCTGCAGAATGCCTAGAGGTGGTTCATGTCACCAGATAAATCTTTAATCTAAAAGTCTCTGTCAGCCAAGGGTAACCAATCCTGGTCCTTATGAGGTGAATTGAGGGGCGCGAAATTCAGGGCTACGAAAGCCTCCGTGTTTGGTTCTTGTGTTTTCAAACTGGAGGTCTGGTTTTAGTGAAAAAACTAGTCTAAACAACAGTTCTGGGGCCTTTCTCTGAGAGTTATATACCGAACTTAACTTGAATTCAGCTCCTCGGGTAAAATTTATAGAGGAAAAACGAAATTTGCAGGGTTATTGGTAAAAATGAGTAAATACCTAGGTATATAGAGGGAAAACAGTGCAACTGTAGGTTGAGCAACGAACTAGGGAGCAGGATACTGGAGTTCTTGGCCGGGTGGCGGACTTGGACGTGATTTGCAATCAACCAGACATAATCCGCATGCAGCGGTGCTCACAGAGAAGAATAGTGAAAATGACATTTTATCGAGCTTTTAACAAAATTTGGCTTTCGCACGACTTTTTTGGCATTTTAGGTCGGATGACATCATCGAGATGTGACGTCTTGTTGTTTAGCGAAGGGGTGGAGGGTGACGTGGTAGTGACGTCAGCAAGGGGTCAGCGAGGGGGCAGTAAGTGTTTTGCTTGCACCGCTTTTGGGGTCAGGCGGTTTCGGGCTGGGAGGCAGCGAGCAGCATGGGTGCGCGACGCGTGTCCACGGTACGGGGTAAATACCGCCAGCTCCTCGGGGCTTAAAGTTCGGCAGATAGGCGGGTCCCGATATGAATGTCGGCCGTCAGATGTGAGGGCGCCGATCGGACGATGGGCGCTTTTCAGAGATGGAAAACAGTTAATGCGCGGGCCAATGTATTTAAAATAGGTTTTTCAATGATATCGGGGCAGAAATGATTGGCCAAGGTTTATTGGTTGTTAATTAACCAGATGTCAATTAATCGTTTGAGCGCGGGGAGGGTTCTTAATAGGTGTCTGATACACTTATTAATTCCCAAAGACATATGTAAATGGTTATGTTTCAACCAGGGCGGGGATATATATTTATATGGGGATTTTTATTATATCTTTAATACGGGGGGAAATAAAGTGGGATCTATATAATAAAGTCAAAGTTAATATGAAAGAGATATGAGTGGATGCGCTAAGTGATAATCTTAGGCTTAGGGTGAAAGTGGTTTTGAGGTGAGAGACTGTAGTTTTCCTAAGTAAAATGGGAATTTCACTTAGGCAAAGTTTTATGAAAAGAAATGAGTGATTTGAGGGTAATATTAAGCAGATCTTAATATTTATGAGGGGAGATCAGTGAGTGATTTTGGGAGAAACATGAAGGAAAGTTAGTAATAAAAATCTGCCTAATTTGAGATGCATCCACACATCTGCCATGGTACTTGTGATAACAGTAAGATAAACATTTTTTAGATATAAAATCAATCACAAGTATGCTTCTGCAACAACAAACTACTTACCCAGCCTACTTTGCCTAACATTTTTCTCCTTTTTTTCTTTTAGGTGCACTTGCACTGGCAGACCCTTTCAATTTTGTTTTCTTTTCATTGCAATCTTGCCTAAATATACCCTTATGGCATCCAAGGGCTCAGGTTTAATAGTTGAGCTCCTTTGCTTTTGTACCTATCTACTTACCTGCCAAGATTGAACAACTTGGACAGGTTTTATTTTCTATCTCTAAAACAAGTAAATTCAAACATGAACTAGCCAAGATTGAGTTGTTTGGCCATTCATCAATGGTGGCATATGTCAACAAGTTGCACACCATCAGATTATTGCAAAAATAGAATAGTAGTGGCATTTTGGTTTTGCACACTTTCCTGGTCTTTTGTTTGGGGTTCATTTTTTCATTTTTTGACCATTTCATTCTTCTTCCCTTTGATTTTTCTTTTAGGGCATACCCTCTTTACCTTTTTTAAATTTTTTGTTTTTTGGAATATGGAAAACCTTGGTAATTAGACCAAAATGTATGAACATATTAGAGCTCATCAATGTCAATCACGAAAAATGACACCTATTGCTATAGGAACCTAACAGATACCACAATCAAGACATAATTGAATTTCAACATAATTAATTCCATTACATTTAAATAAAATTTTATGTCAATAATAGTTATCACATTAGATTGCACAATTACTTAAAATGTTTATAGGTATGATCATCCATGTAGGGGATGTTGGAACATTGTCCCTAGTGTTCCAAAAGCAAAAAAAGATGACAAAAATTTGAACTTTATAGATATAGTTTTTTTTCACATCTGTTACATATTGAACAAAAATGGGTACAACACTTTCATTTGGTTTGCATGCTCCCAAGTTGCCTCATTGGGTCCAAATTATTTCCATTGCACATTGACTTGTCTCATTACTCGATTATGGAGCACAATCGGCCACTGGTCTAGGATATGCAAATGTTCAAGCTGGAACTCTCCCTCTGAATCCACATGTATCACAGACCAATTGATCACATGCTTTTTCAAGAAGGATATGTGGAATAAACCAAGTTCCTTTATAGTGGGGGGTAAGGCTAGTCTATAAGCCACTCACCTCACTCTCTCCAAAATCTGAAATGGTCAGCAAAACTTGGGTTCCAACTTAGTACAAGACCCCACTTTGAGTGAGTTCCTTCTTAGCTTAATACGGAGATATACATGATCCCCCACTTGAAATTCTATATGCATTCACTATAGATATCTAGAACTCTTTTGTATGTCCTTAGCTTCCATTAACTTCTATATGATACTACTAACCTCTTGTTCCATCTCTTTTAACATATTAAGTCTGAGAGTTACCCTATTTACTGGGTCATCCAAGCTAATGGGTGTATTACACCTTCTACCATATAGAGCCTCAAAGGGGTTCATATTTAGTGATTCCTAATAGTTGTTGTTATATGCAAATTAAGCTAAGTGAAGAATTTTTCCCACCTTTTTGGTTGGTGCATAATGTACATTCTCAGCATGTCTTCTAACACCCTATTTAGTCTCCCTATTTATCCATCATTCTGAGTATGGTATGTTGTACTAAAATCCAACTGTGTTCAAGATCTAATGAACGATTCTTTCTAAAATTTTGACATGAATTTGGCGCATTGATTTGAGATTATATCCTTGGGCATGCCATGTAGCCTAAATATGTCTTTCATGAATATCTATGCAATATCAATGGCCTTGTGGGTGGATTGATAGGTATGAAGTGAGTTGTTTTGCTCAATTTATCCACTACCACCAAGATGGCATCATATTGTCTCAGCATCTTTAGAAATCCCATGATGAAGTCCATGGATATTACTTCCCTCTTCCACTCAATGTTTGGAATTGGTTGCAACAATCCAGCCAGATGTCTACATTCTACCTTAACTTATTAACACTGTGTGACTTCATTTTTCATCTACAACCAATAATACATCTTCTTTATAGTGATAATCATCTTTCAATATATGACCTGAATATGGTTTTTTCTGAAACTCGTCTAGAATGAGCTTATTCAAATTGTCCAAGTAGGGTATATACCACCAGTCTTTGAACTTTAGCATTCCACCATATGTGAGTGTGTAGCTCTTATTTAGTGGTCCTTTTGATCATTTTACAAACAATCCTTCATATACGGTAAGTGTTCATCATGTATGAATGCTTCCTTGATATTTTCCTTGATTTTAAATTTGTAAGAGATCATGGCTTCCAAGTGAGCCATTTGTAGACTTCTGTTAAGCGCATTAACCAGCTTGTTTTGTTTACTCTTGATGTGCTTGATTTTTAAGTCAAATTCAATAATTATGGCTAACCATCTAGCCTAACTTGCATTCAATTTAGGTTGGTTGAACATATATTTCAACCTTCCATGCTTTGACATCAACACAAACTTCCTTTCAAGCAAATAATGTCTCCACATTTTTAATGCATGACCAATTGATGTGAGTTCTAAGTCACAGGTGACATAGCTTCTTTCGTGTTCATTTAACTTCCTTGATTCATAGAAGATTACATTTCCTTTTTGCATTAGCACTCTGCCCTTCTTTACAAGCATTCGTGCAAAATAGGAAAAAAATTCTCTGAATCAGTTATCCTTAAGATGGGTCCATGCATAAGAAAATTCTTGAGTTGCTCGGAGTTAATTATGCACTCTATTGTCCACTAAAACTTACCCCTTTCATATGTAGGGTTATAATTGGATTCCCAATTTTCAAAAAGTATCGGAGTATCTTTGATCATATCCATCTAACCCCATAGAAGACTTGACCTCCATGAAATTCCTGGGAGTGGGCCTCTCCATGATGGCCTTGATCTTCTCAGGGTCCATAGCCAGACATTCTCTTGAGATCATGTGTTGAAAATGCAACAATAAATTCCTAATTTAATTTTCCCTTGAATTAAATTAGGAGAAAATCAAAATTCCATATCAGAAGACAACTTGAGTGAGTTAATTGAGTTGTTATCTCTCAGTTAGCTTAATTAATTCGAGTTGAGGGCTTAACTTGAGTTGTGCACATTGATTCCTAAATTTTAGGAGCCTAGGTTGAGTTAATTTCAGTTGTAATAATTCAATTCAGTTAAATTGAGTTAATGTCAGTCAAACTAGTTCCAATTGTTGGAGGAACTAATATGAGGTCTAGCAGTGGGGTGTAGCTTCTGTGTTCAACCGGTTAACTAATTAATCAACCTTAATTAACTCATTCATGAATGAAATTCAAGTTACCCAGTTGAGGTTGGAGTTCAAGGGCAATGTAATATCAGTTGTAGAAATTCCAAATTGTACAGGTGGCACATGCAGTCAAAGAAGGGCCTACAGGGATTGCACAATTCTAATTGGGAATTTCCCTAATTAATAGGGGGTTAGTTCCTTGAGGAACAACGCAAGGAAATAGGGACTTGGGCAGGACTGGATTTGGTTAAGTATTGACTAGAGCTTGTCTATGATGTAGTGAGATAGATTATACTAGTGTAGAGGTTACTCAGGCTTGAGCAATCATTGTATTTATTCTATATTTGACTAATGCAATATAGACATGAAGGAACTTTGAGCAACTGCTTTCCTCTTAGATAAATATCTGAGCATATGTGATTGAATCTTATCTCATGTTTATGTTGTGATTTCTCAATCGTTTAATTGTTTCCGCTGATGAGTAGAGTATGTAGAAATTTCACCTGTAGAACAAAATGATATATGCAATGTCCTAAAGCATAATACTTGTTCTAATTCTACAAAACATTAAGCGGAAGCATAATCGAAATCATGAGCAACATCAAGTAGAAACATGCATAACTGATCAAGAGAATTAATCACACATAACACAAGATATATCTAGGGGAAAGCACCAGCATAAAACCCCAACCATGTATTATCAATCAAGTGGGAATCCTCTTCACAACACAAGAAGAATTAGCTCTCAAGCTATTCAGTTCTCAATGAACTATGAAGATATGAAGATATATCTCATGAACCACCCAAGCCCTGTTTATATGGGGATTTCCCTATGGTCCTTACATAGTTTTCTTAGGAAATAATAACAAAAGCAAGCCCACCTCACTAGTACATGACTTGCATATATAAAAACAACCTGAATTACAATATATGTGTTGCGAATGTTATAATCCACATTGCACCAAACCATAGATCAATTCATTGGGTTAGTGAATCCCAAGTATAATTGTGCCCACCTCATTAGTATCAAACAAAGCCAACGTGTGAGACTATGGTGGGCCCTCCCCACACCACAACCAATCATTAGTTATGTTAGTGAAAATGCCACTGAATGTGAGGGTTCTAAACCCCAAGGCTCGATGATCAAATACAAAGTGGGGCCTACCAAGGTCTACCCCCCACTTTGGCTCTATCAACAATGATAAGTTTGGATGAGTGGGGTATTAGCCTCGAGGCTAATAGCCCAAATGCAAAGTGGACCCATCTAATCACCCCATCGAATGTTAGGGGTCTGAACCATAGCGAAACATTTTATAACCTAATTTGCCTCAATGGTCGAATGCGACACAAGACTTATCATCACATCAATGGTTTAGGGTCCAAGTTGTTTGATTGTATGGATGATCCACACTGAAAGTCGATAATCTCTCTTACTTATGTTACCTCTGCAACTTCCTCAAATATTTGGTCAAGTTATAAGTTGCCTAGGTGCAAATTATCTATGTTGTTGATTTCATAATCGATGACACTACTCAAGGGATTTCCACATTTATTAACTTGGCATTTCATAATTGAGAGGGGGATTTCCACATTTGTTAACTTGGAATTTCATAATTGAGAGGGGTGGAATCATGACCCAAACTGAAGTGTGAATTTGAATGAAAGGGGCTTCATGCCAATCTGTATTTACATTTATATATATGCAGCTCAATGAATTATGAAATATTATTTGTGATGATATGTGAATGTTTGGGCATGAAAATCACTTAGGATTCATTATTGGAGCTTGAGAGTGCACCATCTCAATCAATTTTTATGACATAAACACTTAGAATCACATGCCTATCATTGTGTATGCATACCAAAAACAATAGAGAGACATATGTGTAATGAATGGAAATGTTTGTGCAACAAATTCAAGCCAAAATGAAGAAGGGGCATGACCCAATTAATTTATATATATATTTGATTATTGTTCGTAATTTCCCACTCGACAATGCATAGTCATATGGGTGAGAGTACATACATATATGCTCAACAGTAGTGTTGATACTAGAAAAGAGGGTGTATCATAACAAGTTTTCACAAGGTATATGTGTATATGTTGTTTATGAAACATTGCACAACTGCAATGGCCATTTACATAGATCATTCAAATTTTATTCTAGGGAGTGAAACACTCTATTTTTTCACAAGTTATACATATATATGGGAAAACTATCCATGAAACACTGCCCATACACATAAAAGTCTTAGCCTTTATTCAATACATAATCCAAATTAAAATAAAGAAAATTAGGAGGCACAAATCATGTACAATCAAACAAACACATACAATCAATTTACCAAAATATACATAGTTAGCAACCATGAATATTTACAGTCAAATATTTGAATATGCCTCAACTAGTTAACAATCAAGTGTATATATAGTGGAATCATATGTTCAAGAATATTTCGCACACATGTACACATAGAGGTGTTGTAACTTAACATTCGTAAATCATGAAAGAGACTAGGCTACTTATATGATTAATCTAATTTTAGTTGGCAACTAGAGAAGGGATTTCCACTATCCTCCCAATCGTAAGCTAGTTACATTGTTATGTCCCATAACTAACCACCCCCACACTAGGTCCAAAGTTTGGCAAGTAAATTCACAGGGAAATACATTAGTCCCAAAAAGACCCCTATCTGAATTTGGCTCGCATTATTATAATATCATGTTGCATCTTAGACATGACCAAGAAAGCACTCCTTTCCCCCATGTTTCCTTCCTTTGCACATTACCCTTTCAATTCACGAGAAGGGAAAGTTGTGACGACATTGTTGAGTTGCATTAATAACCATATCATATCAAGGCGACTTTTTCCAACCATAAGGGTTGAACATTAAATTTAGTGAGATGGGTATGATGGTTCATGTCAAGTGAGTGAAATCGAAGACCCCATCTCCCCAAACTTTGGCTCATCATCCTTCTCTAAAAAAAATTAAAACTCAATAATAAATTAAATAAAAATTATAATTTTCATCATTACATAAAAGATTAATATATAATTAAATTATTTTTAATCTGAAATCGATTATAACACATGATAACTCATTTTAATATTAATTAAAGCATTAATTACGTGATTGATCATTTTTAATATTAAGTATGGTGTTCATACACCTTGATACCACAATCAAGACATAATTGAATTTAAACATAATTAATTTCATTACATTTAAACAAAATTTTACGTCAATAATAGTTATCACATTAGATTGCACAATTACTTAAAATGTTTATAAGTATGATCATCCACGCAGGGGATGTTGGAACATTGTCCCTAGTGTTCCAAAAACAAAACAAAAAAAGATGACAAAAATATTAACTTTATAGATATAGTCTTTTTTCACATCTGTTACATATTGAACAAAAATGGGTACAATACTTTCATTTAGTCTGCATGCTCCCAAGTTGCCTTATTGGGTCCAAATTGATTCCATTGCACATTGACTTGTTCAATTACTTGATTATGGAGAACAATCGGCCTCTGGTCTAGGATACACAAACGTTCAAGTTGGAAATCTCCCTCTGACTCCGCATGTATTGTAAACCAATCGATCACATGATTATATATAATCAGGCACATGCTTTTTCAGGAAGGATATGTGGAATACACCAAGTTCCTTTATAGTGGGGGGTAAGGCTAGTTTATAAGCCACTGAACTCACTCTCTCCAAAATCTGAAATGGTTACCAAAACTTGGGTTCCAACTTAGTACAAGACCCCACTTTGAGTGAGCTCCTTCTTAGTTTAATGTGGAGATATACATGATCCCCCACTTGAAATTTTATATGCATTCACTATAGATCTTTGTAAGTCTTTTGTTTGTCCTTAGCTTCCTTTAACTTATATATGATACTAATAACCTCTTGTTCCATCTCTTTTAACATATCAAGTCTGAGAGTTACCCTATTTACTAGGTCATCCAAGCTAATGGGTGTATTACACCTTCTACCATATAGAGCCTCAAAGGGGTTCATCTTTAGTGATTCCTAATAGTTGTTGTTATATGCAAATTAAACTAAGTGAAGAATTTTTTCCCACCTTTTTGGTTGGTGCATAATGTACATTCTCAGCATGTCCTCTAACACCCTATTTAATCTCTCTATCTTGTTAATCTAAGTTGTCATTGATGTCAATATAACAGTGTTTGTGATGGCAAATTATTTAGTAGATGATGTTGCCTATTAATGCCCATTGATCTTAATACAGCTCATGAAGGATCCAAGGATTGAATATAGACGTAATAGAAATAGTGGAACCAAGGAGGAAAGCTATCGGAAGCCGAGGAAAGCCAAAGAGTAAGTCGAAGAAGTTATTGAAAGCCAGCAAGAGAAGAGAACCAATTTATCGGAAACAGTTTATAAGGAAGAGTTAAGATATCGACGCTTTATCAAAGAAATTATATTGTCGCGTTATTGGCGATTTTATTATATTAATTTATGTAAACATTGCTCAAACCCCCGATTGCAATACAATGGAGTCAAGAAATGAAAAACAGAGATCAAACCTAAGTGATTACAGAAGGTGAATCGCGGGAATTGATCTGGATCGTCAGATCAAAAAATCCGTTAGATCAACGGATATTCATGGCGGAAGAAGAATGGCGGAGGAATATATCCAGATCGTTAAATTGACAAATCTGTTAGATCGACGGTGATTAGCAAATGCGGGGGTAGGAAAGTATGAATTTCCTTGATCGTGGCTAAAGTCCCACACTCAATCCTAGCCATTGATCTCATATTCAACTCTTAGATCACAGTCAACCAAGGGGGTTAAGGTCATTTTAATCTGTGTGTCAGTCGAAGTCCTGCAAACCATAGATTGTGATATAAGTTGCAAACCCGATGGTCCCATGACAACACGCCCTAATTAATATCGCATCCGCCATATCGGAACCTTCGTGTTGCAAGTTATGAAGGCTTGTCACATTAAAACTCCGATTGCGATATAATATGTGGACCCGATCAATGTATGTTAACAACCCTAATGTAATATCTCATCTGTTGAATCGCAAGTTTCATAGGGTTGTCATGGTAAAACCTCCAATTGCGATATCATATTGCAGACCCGTTGCACCACTGTAACATGACTTTATACAATATCGCATCCGTAGTATCGCTAGTTTCTAAGGGATGTCAAATCACTGATTGCAATAAGGTTGTGGACTCGACGGGTTTATTAACAACTTCTTAAGATCATATCCCATCCGCTCCGTCGGCAACAGTGGAATCACTATGTTATGTGCAAACCTACGAAAGTTGTGATTGCAATTAATGTGGGTATAACAGCTCTTATATGGTTTTCGTGAATAATCAAGTCTATGGATAAAAGACTCTCCAATATATATTTTTAATATACAAATCTGGCTCCCTCCAAATGAACATTTCTTTTGAGTATTGGTGAATATCATATAAAAATGAGTTAAAACGCTTCAGTTCTAAGCATTGATCTCAGGCATCTATCATAGAGAAGAAGGACAATTCACAACTCGTGAATGTGAATTAGCATAAGAAAGTAAGCCAAAGGTCAAGCGAGCGAAAGTGGAAGCCGAAGGTCGAGCGAGCAAAGAAGGAATTCGATGGTCCAGTGGAAGAAGAAAGGAAGCCAAAGGTTGAGTGAGCGAAAGTGGAAGACGAAGGTCAAGTGAGTGAAGAAGGAAGCTGAAAGGTCTAGCGGAAGAAGAAAGGAAGCCAAAGGTATAGCGAATGAAAGTGGAAGCCAAAGGTCGAGTGAGCAATGAAGGAAGCTGAAAGGTCCAGCGAAAGAAGAAGGAAGTCGAAGGTCGAACATTCTGTTGACTGGGTTATTTATTGAAAAGCTCGGACCTGTGTTTGAAATTGATTCAGATAATAGTTCAAAAGCATGCTCTGCAGATCTAAGAATATTATCTGAGTATGAACAGGGGTGTTTTTAATTGAACACGCAATATGAAACCGCGACAGTCACTCCTCTAAAGAAGCCACTCCTGAAGAAATTACTCCTAAAATAGTCACTCCTGAAGCATTTACTGTGACAGTGAGAACAGAGGCTTGAAACAGAGAGTTGATTTTGTGCAGAGCTTAGTGCAGTTCATTGTAGACACATTGAAGTTGTGTGAAGACTATTATAGATCATGATGGCTATTTGAAATCATCATGAGGTAACTTTTCAGACTTTTTTGGGCAATATGAAGAATTGTGAAGACTCCTTCAGATGAAGACAGGTTGTCATTGATGTAGCAATGAAGTTGTAGATTGACAAAACACAATGAAGAAGATTTTGAGAGCAGTGTAATACAATCAAAACATTCCTTGATAAGATAGGGTTGGAGCCCTTGGGGTTGGTGCCTCAGAATTGGAAGGATTGGTGTCCTTGGAGTTTGTGCTCCTAAATCCAAGGTTGGAGCCTTGACAAGATAGGGTCGGGGCCTTTGGGGTTGGTGCCTCAAAATTGGAAGGATTGGTGTCCTTCGAGTTGGTGCTCCTAAATCCAAGGTTGGTGCCTTGACAAGATAGGATCGAAGCCCTTGGGGTTGGTGCCTAAAAATTGGAAGGATTGGTGTCCTTGGAGTTGGTGCTTCTAAATCCAAGGTTAGTGCCTTGACAAGATAGGGTCGGAGCCCTTGGGGTTGGTGCCTTGACAAGATAGGGTTGGAGCCCTTGGGGTTGGTGCCTCAGAATTGGAAGGATTGGGGTCCTTGGAGTTGGTGCTCCTAAACACAAGGTTGGTGCCTTGAGAAGATATGGTTGGTGCCCTAGAGGTTGGAGCCTCACAAAAGACCAAGTTGGAGCCTTATATATATTGTACCTGATTTATTGTAAATATTATATTAATAAAATCATTTATTCCTATTGTTCATTTTGTGTTCTAAATATAA